>JASSUY010029097.1:10518-25651 GCA_032466535.1 Forpus xanthops
CCTGCCCCTGGCAGGGGGGTTGGAACTAGATGATCTTAAGGTCCTTTCCAACCCTAACTATCCTATGATTCTATGATTAAAGTGCTTGTGGAGATCATAAAGATATGTCCAGAACAGGGCTGACAATGCATTAAATTACTGTGTCAAACTGTGCCACCTATGCGCACACATGCATCTGGTGAGAGACAGAATTGTCCAATAAGGGATTATTAAGCAACCTGACCCAAGATTTGCCTTGGGGCATTAGTAGTCTCCAACAGCAGTTTTTCATTCACTAGCAAAATGGGAACAGGCAGAACAAGAGAAGACTTGATAATTCAGTCAAATATCTCTGTTTGAATGCACAGGCTTTTAACGTCATACTTGTAGCTTTTCAGTCTTCCATTCATGTCATATGCATTTTTATCTCCATATTTTAGGTCCTACATATTTCAAAACAGTAACATAAACAGCAGATGGATTGTTAACATGAGTGAACAGGTCGTGCTCAAAGCATAGAAGCATTCAGAATATGGCAGATTAGTCTTTTCAGAGCTCCTAGTCAGCAACCAAACCACGCAAATTCAACTTGCAAAGATGCCATTCAGCCCAAAAAGAGGGATATCACTCTCCCAGCAGTGGACATTACTCAAAAGGTTTAAATCAAGACAGTATTTTAGAAAGACAATGACCAGAACACTTGACTGAGAAGAAGGACCATGGAATCAGCCTGCTACTGGCTCAGGACTCTCCCCCTTGGGCAGCCCCCTCTAGTGAGCATGGGTAAGTCCTCATGGTGAGCATTCTTCATCTTGGAGCCTCCCAAGCCAATTATACAAGCAGCACTCAAAGGTACTGAAGCTAACAAGGGCAAGTGACAGCACCAGCTGCCTTTCACTTCATGTTTAGAAATTGCCCTACCAACTGTGTTCCTTCCTCCATATGTTAATAGAATAACATATGGCAATGTATCTGTTTACCGTATGTTAAGCTCCCTGGAACCACAGTCTCCAGTGACTTAACTCCATAGGCTACAGGGAATGAGGCAGGCACCAGCTGAATCAGTTGCTGACCTCCAGGACTATATTTAGGATGTCAACACTAGCATCTTCTTTACTTTATACACTTAGGCCTTCTGCCTCTCTATAAAACTTGCTACAAGCTCATTGTTCTTGGAAAGGTCTCATAGTTGAATCCCCCACCTATCATCTTCTGTTTTGTCACTACCTGCTATCTAAATTATTCAAGCAGCTCAGAAATTAAGCAGCAATATTATGAACACAAGCAAAATCATGACTTCAATGAAGTAGAAGTTTCACAAATGCCGTGATGCTAACACTTCACCAGTAGAATACATAACAATTCAAAATTGCTTTATTCCTTCTGATGTCCTTTATGTTCCATTATATTCCCAACCTGCAAATGAGAGGCAATGTGGATTTGTCTTCTGAGAGGATAGCTGCTTAAATGCTTACAGAAAGAAGAAATCACAGATGTCAGCATTCCTCAGGCAGCAGTTCAGCGCTCTCTTTAGGTGCTTCTGACACAGAGAAAACCCCTTAGTGCACAAATCTGCCTGAATAACATTGCTAAAGAACTTAAGCAACCAAGTCTAATAAATTAAAATAAAGGAATTAATTAATTCATTAAAATAAAAGAATTAAGTCTAATAAATTAACTTAAGGAATTAAGTTCATTCCTTAACCAATACCAGTATCCTTACATGTACATAAACACTAATGTTTTCTGTATGAGCTAGCAATAGGCTGATCATTAGGTACCTGGATATGTAAACATCTGATGGCTTCTATTAAAATTACTTTCCATCTGTTCCACTGAATAGACACGTAAGGCTTCAAAGCCCTAAGCAAGCATTAACCATGTGGCCAGTGGCATTAAGTATGAACATTTTTGACTGTATTAAAAACAATATATTATCTTTCTTCAGAGAGCAGTTTTGAAGTGCCCCAATCCTCCTCAAGCCCATAACTTTAAAATAGTGGTAGATACAAAGCCTCCCTCAAGTGCCCAGACATGAGTGATTAAAGACTGTGAGGCAGGTAGAAAGTATTAGGGCTTATACTAGGATCTTAAAAAGCGTTTAAGCAGGTTACATACATAACTCCTACGGAAGTTAGGCATCACCTGCCTAGGTTTTTTTGAAAAGTACACTCTTATAAATGCAGAATCCATAATGAAACTAGGGCTCAAGTCAACAGAAATACAAGTTTCTGCTCCTCACATTTCCTTCTTTCTAACTGCAATAGAATTGTAAGAATATAGATGCACCACACAGGAACAAAGTTCCCTTCTCTCTTTTTGTGGGCCTAAAGACACAAAGAAAGTTACAGCAATCATGGAGTCAATCCATGGAACCCTTATATTTTGATTAGCCGTTATATTTAGTAAACTAGTGATTGCTATTGAACCATTATCCTTTTCAAAATTGCTGAGTATTATATATACACTAAAATGTATTAAATATTACAGAAATGTGAGCATCTTAATATTTAAAAGAAAGTAGTTGTAAAAGCCTTTAAAAAGAAAGTAGTGGTAACTGTGAACAGAATAACATAGCACAAAACCTAACAGGTACTTCACCTCTGCACCAAATCATATAGCTCCAATTTTACACCTCCAGGCTGAGTACCTGCTGATTTATAAGTTTTTCCTCGGGTGAACAGCACCCAGAAACATCAGGGAAACTCATAAATAAAATTAGCCATAAGTTTGCAGAAAATGCTACTCACATCTTTCCTCAAACTGGGAATAAATATGCAGTAGCACACACAGCTGAATCTAGAACATGTGTATCAGCTAGCAAGCTTGTACATCAAACCAGATAGCTGGTTTTGTGAAGGTATGGGAGGGGGAAGACAGCAAGGAGTATATGACTACTTTGATGAGAATAATGGAAGGACAACTGACAGCAGTGAGTGAGATAGCTCAAAACCTCAGCCCCCATAATGACTCAGGAGTCATTGTAACATGCTCCTGACACTGAGGAAGGAAGAGGGGGGCTGGGGAAGGTGGAGTCTGTTCTGCTAACAAGCTTCTGGCCTTACATAAAGTTTTTGGGCTAGAATTTCCCGTAATTATTCTGAAGTGACCTCTTTCACTTCTATCAGTCATAATTCAAATGACAGAAGTTTCTGTAGGAGTTACATTTTTTTACCTGCACTGTAGAAATTCCAAGGCTTGATTAAGGTCAGAGCCCTGCTGTGTTAGCTGGACTACAAATACAAGAACAGAGTTAGCCCATACTCTGAAAAGCTTTCAGTACAAAGCCACTACTAGCCATGGAAGAGAAAAAAAGAAAGAGAATACAAACAGCAGGCACACAATAGAGATGGGGTATGTATTTGCTGTTTAAATACATGCACAACAGGTGTTCATGAAAGCTCCCCATTATATCAGCTATTAAATACTTGCAGCATTAAGGAAGATTTGAACCTTTCAGAACAGTAACAAAGGTGTTTGTTCCTACAGGCTCAACCAGGTATTACCAAACACATAAGGGCATAGAAGAAAACCAAACTACCAGCAGTGGAGCAAAGGAGACTTGAAAGTACGGACTAATAGCTTTTCAAAAGGAAACATTAGCCAATTCCCACAGATTTCCTTCTGAAGGAATCAAGGCCTGACACGTTTTTTTACAGCCTTTTCTAAGAATCATAAGCCTTCTTTCAGTTTAGACATTGTTCTTTGTAAATTGAAGTTTTCCAAACCTTTCTTGCAATAATTATCAGTTTTATTTTGGTTTTAAGCATAAGCTGTATGCCAGAAAACTGCTGAGAGCAATTCACAAAATAACTTCTAGGTCAGCCAAAATCATAATATTTGAAAGACAACCTCACACTTGTGTACTGGTACATGAATTAAAACATTTCTAACGTAAGCTAATGAGAATTCTTTGCTCCCACAGGAATTGCCAAGCAGAACAGTTGCCCAGAAACTGTTGAGTTTAATTCTCTTGAGAGGGGCATACCATTCTCAGATGGTTGCAGGAAGTTTTTTCCCCTTCCTTCTTTCCATTTGCCTCTTAAGTTCCTTTCACCAGAAAACAGAATCACAGAATGGCTGAGGTTAGAAGGGACCTGTGGAGGTCAGCTGGTCCAAGCCCTCTGCCCAAGTAGGGACACCTACAGTCAGTTGCTCAGGACTATGTCCAGATGGCTTTTGAGTATCTCCAAGGATGGCAATTCCACAACCTCCCTGGGTAACCAGTGCCAGTGTTCAGTCACACTCACAGTGTTTCCTGATGTTCAGTGGGAGCCTCCAGCTCTTCAGTGTGCCCACTGCCTCTGTTCTGATGAAGACCCACTGATGAATATCCCAACTCCTATCTCAACGCTATGTGATAAGCTGAAGGATGTGAAGTTCCAGCTACCTTCTTATTACTAACAGATGTGACAGGATCAGTAAAGAAGTAAAAATTAACTAGCAACTTAGAAACACAAGGCTTGATAAAACATTAAACAAAAAAACAATCTGGTTTCTGTTTAAGTGGAAAATCCTAAATCAGCTCCAAAGGTAAATGACTTGAGAGTCATTAAGAATGTGACAGAGTATTTAATATAACAACTTAATATTAATTTGAATATTTCTGCTGCATTCATTACTTCAATTTAGACAAAATCAACTCCCCCCTCATACAGCTGTGATTTCTGTTATTTGCCTCATATGTAAAATAAATACTCACTTTTTCCCATTTTCTCATTATCCATTTTTAAATTTCACTTCTGTTTCTGAAGTATTCAGCAGCAGTAACTAGAAGTGAATCCACCCTCCCACTGTAGACCAAATCTAGACAATCTCTTTAATCTTCGAAATAAAAGACCACATGATTCACACGTTTTCCCTCCCATCTCCTTGTTATTAAGAATTATTTTTAAATAATGTCATGATATTACATTTAAATAGTGTCATGACATCAAGTTCTTTAATTAAGAAAACAACAAATGAAAACCAAAAATATAACCCTCCCCAAACATGACAGCGCCAGAGGAAACAAAAATGTGATGTGCTCTTCATCATCAGTCTCATCTTTAACCATCTTTTTCTCTGAATACCACATAAGGAATCTTTTCCAGGTGTCACAACCATGGTAGCAACAGTATCACAGATCTAGTAAGAAGAACACCTTTCATTCTTTATAAAGGAAGGTTTATAAATGAAAGACACATCTTGAATAAAATTATAAGGTATATTTAACTTTCTCTCTACAATCATCAAGTAAAGATATTTAATCTTCAAAAAAATATCTAAAGAAATTCATTGCTTCACATTATTGTAGCCTAAAATTATTTTACTAAAAAGGAAGAGAATACCTTCATGATGGGCACTTCATCCTAAAATTAATATTTTCATTTTAATGATGTAAAAACAGTAACACAGCAATTCAAATTCATTACCTTGGCTAGCTCAATCTTTAACTCTTCTTTTTCTTCTTCAGAAATCATAGTGGTGAAATCAACATCAGTGACCACATCTTCATCTACTTCATGCAAAGACTGGGTTTCCAGCAGGCCTTGAAGTAAAGAGTTAAAAGGTCAAGATAACCATTATCAATTATTTCAGCTATGATATCGACTTTCCCTAAAACCTAAGATTGATAGTATATTCACCCACAAGGAAAATGAATGTTTTCCTGCTAAAGGTCATTTGGATTCTGCTCCTGGAAATATCTACTGGAAGTATCAGATGGTAATGTCTGCACAAAAGCAATTTAATATGTGAAAGCACCACACATTAACAGAAAGCAACCAACTTGGACCCCAGTAGTCCCTAGCAAAGTATTTCCTTGCTTCTAACAATATAGAACTAAAAAAAAAACCCAAAACAACACCTTCCCCCCCCCAAAAAAAAAAAACAACAACCAAAGATAAATTAAAAAAAAAATCTTTTTCCTTCAAAATAGGAAAACCAAGAAAGCTGACTAATGTAGATCACTGTTATAAATAATGGCAATAGTATACTGAGCAATACAGGAAGCAGATAACTGAGCAAAGTTTGCTTTAAAACACTACAGCTGTACACAGTTTTCAGGAGCAAATGCCATACCTACTGTCTGAATTTTCTAAATGCTAAGGACAAGCATAACTTTTTCACCTAAACTTGTGAAAGGTTAACATTTATACTGGATCTCCAGTTCCTTTCTTCTTCTGCATGTCCATCCAAGACCAGGATCAGTATGATAACCAAGATAAGAACACACATGAATGTTTGTGAGACCTGGGCCTGCCTGGTATAATATAGAGAAAATAAAATATATTCTATCTCCAATCATTCAGTAAAGACAAGAATGACTGCTTTCGTTCCAGCCATTAATAGCCTTTCATTCTTCATTATCTGCAAAGAAAACAATGCAAAATAGAAGGTAACAAAAACATTCTCGCTCCTTGGAGACTCACTGTAAATTTCTCAGTCTGTTTCTGTTGTGGAAGAAAATTCTGCTCCAGACTGCATCTGGGGCAGCAATTTTCCCTGTATTTCTGTTCTTTAGCAGGGTAATCTGCCATCTCAGCTGACTCCTGACATCTGTATACTGCTTAACACATAAGAGAACAATTCCTTTCCCAGGTCCATAGAGGCCTGTGTACTCTATTACATGGCACTTAGAATTTAACTTTATTAAGTTCTGGCAGTAGAGAATAGAGGTTACAAGCAGCAAATCTGAAGTATTCGACAACTTGAAATTGAATATGTTGTATTTTCTTATAGAAAGCAAAACTCCCTCCAGCTGTCACTCATTTCTTCCACCTAGAATCCCCCAGTGAACCTGGATTTCCTCCTATTTAACCGAACAGAGCTGATTTGATTCATACCATCAACTTCACCACAGAGCACAACGTGGTGAACTCAACCTTGTTAATTACAGCCTCCCCTGAGTAGGAAGATAAAGAGCAGCGACACAGGTGCTGAACCCCTGCCTGGCATGGTATGCAATAATAGAGTACAACCCTGAAGCGCAAACCCTTTTAAAACATGAAAGCATACAGAAGCAGTTGATACCTTAGCTATTACCCAAAAGCAGCTTGCCAAGAAAACCTCAATTTTTGAAGTTACAACAAAAGAAAAGCACATTTGTTCAATATGAATACTCCCAAATCACCTTTATTAACAACCCTCTATCTCTAAATAGAACTGTTTGATATGAGGATTTATAATGTTGCTGTAGGAATCAGGCTAAGCTTAGTCCCCATGGTCTTGAAAGCAGCCTCTTTTTTCATGGATGGAAGAACATCTCTTGGAAATACCAGGAAGAACTTCAGAGGCAACAGGGGTAAAACTGGAAACCTTAAAGAAAATTCTTGGGGTAGATGTGAGATGATGTAATCCTGGAACAACTAATCCTTGAGCTGACAAGAAGGCAGATCTGTGCTCAAGGAACAGCATTAGTTTGGGATTGGCTAGGTAAAGAGGCCAGAATTGCTGAATAACGGTTTGAGATGGAAACCTGCGTGAGCCAAAATACCAAAGACAACTAATGCGTAACTAGACCAAGTGGTCAAAAGATTGAACTGAAATCACAAATCATTCCAAAATAGCACACGCATGCCAATCTTTGGCATGATCCTCTGCAACCTCATCTAGGGCCCATCCCTTTCCCAATTCTTATCTCTGGCTTCTTGTCTATGTCATCTAAAATACAAGCTGATCCTTCAGTCTCCACTTTCTTGCTCAAGCCACTACCAGAATCTTCCGGAAATGGTGTTTCTCTGGAAAGACTTTGCTTCAGCTACCTCACAGTTTTAGTCTGAAAATCACCATCCTGTGGGTCACGGACTTTTGCCAGTCTCAGTTCTGAAACTTCCTCACACGAGCACTACCACGAGCAACCTACTCTCTCACTTTTCCCTTGCTGTTCTTCTCACTCTATCTTTCCTTTATGATCCTTTTTGTTTTTCCAGCCACATCTGGTAGCTCTCAGCTCCAGCCTTCACCCTCTGCTGTCATTCTACTCTTCTGAAGACAGCTTTACTACTCCTCACTTATGACTGACCAGTTAGTCCTGAGCAAGGTCTACCAGCACAGGTAACATGCTTCATTTTGCATGCTAGGTCACCTGAACTTCTCAGCCTCTTTTCCCCATTTGAGCAAGAAAAACTCATTTTTTGATCTGTTCTAAATGTTTTTTATTTTCACCAGTGTTTGGGGCTACCCTCATAGATGAGATGCTAGAGAAACCAAATAGGGAGGAAGGGTAATTCATAAAATCTATTTTACAACAAGAGAAAGAAAAAAAGTCCAAGTTTGTACTTCCAGATACCACAGCCTCCATTCCAACAAAGCACACCTTCTGTGACGTTCCTACAGCACCTTACTCAGGAGGAGCTCAGCACAACCTCAGGAGAACAGTATTAACTTGATTCAAGGAAGTCAGGCAACCAGAAGACACAAAACCATAACAAATCATGCTAGCAACATTTAACTACTCTAAGACAACTTGTTAGTTCTGCAGTCTCCAAGGAGAACAGGAACCTGCAGCAAAATTCACACCAATATATTTCAGAATTCTAATGATTCTAGTAGCAAACCAGCTCCTGCTGCCAGTAGTTGCTGACTCCAAAATATTTTCCCTCTTTCCACCCTGTACAAGAAGCACAGCCTCTTCTTAACTGCAACTGTAAGGTCTTATCAACTAGGCAGCACAGAAAACAGATCTTTCAGACATTGGTTATAGACGTACCAGGTACAAAGCATAATAGAATATAAAAGCTCAGTGGGATTGGTGTTACATCTTGAATTAACCACATGAGTAACTCCAAGGAACAAGGTAGGATCCCATTTAGTGTGTTTAACCTAGCTACACATTTTGTTAATCTAACAATTCATGAAAATGCACACAAGGATGAGTTGATTCAGCCAAATGGTTAGAGCTGAGTCCTAGAATCTAAGTATTTTTCTAGACTATAGAGAGTGCCATTTTTAGGCATCTAAACATTTTAGGCATCTGAGAATTTTAAAACAACACTGCATTTTTATACTTCACCACATACGTTTAGTTCCAAAAATTATGTACATCACTCAGAAAAAAAAAAATAAAATCTGCACTTTAGCAATGCAGGCATTCATCTGTGCACATATACACACATTCAATTTACACATACAGTTCCTGCAGCTGAACATATAACATGGCTCTTATCGTTAGCTTCTCCCTTTTTACTTTGGGGATAGAAGGAATTTAACTACTTTTCAATTCAGCTGGAATTAAATCTGTCTACGTAGTATATATCTATAGATATCTATATCACAATAGATATCTACACATAGTCACAATATATCTACAGCTATATAAATACTCTGTAACTTCTCACAGGAATTAAATTACAGAATCCTAGAATCACAGAATGAATGGCATTTCGATCAGATGACCAAGGCAAATCTTTCCTGCAGCACTAGAATATGATAGCTTCTACAGTGAATCTCAATTTATCTCCAGGCAATACCCATATTTTTCTTTAAATGTGCACTCTTAAATAATAGTATTCAAATGATCATTAGCTGATTATTAAAATAGGCTTGTTGGGAAGTTGCAAATTAGGCTAGGTAACATGTCAAGGTTCTGTTTTCCCAATGGCTTACTGAAAGTCTGGAGAAGCTGCAAAATTAATTTAAATATTTTTTTCTCCTAAATTACAGGATTAGGGAAGATATTTATTACTTCCTAACTCTCAGTTAAAGCTCCTTCTGGCAAAATACAGGAGTATAAAATTTCAAAGTGAAATATTTCCCAATAGCTATATTAGTTTTCCATATGCAGCCACAGATACATGCCAGGTCAGAATCATTGATGTCAAATTACCAACTGTTTTATGTGCAGGGAACTAAAACAGTTCTACCTGCATGGCCATAAAAGTAAAGTTTGGGTCGGGGTAGCGTCAAGAAGAGGGAGGGAAAACAGCTTTTGGATGTTCATGAGCTCTAGAACATAGTCTAACATCTCAGAATAAGTGGCCCCAGTTGTCCTGGAGCAGCTCATTATGGACTTTCCTAAGCCTTCCCATTCCAACTCTTAACCCCTGAGAAAAACAGGCATTAAAAAATCTACCCACAGCTATGAGATAGATTGGCAGGTTTCCAAACAAAGGAACACTTATTTGAAGCTCCTGGATAAACATTCAGTCATAGTGTGCTAATTATTTAATCTGTTTTAGTAAAATCAAAAGAAATTCATCACACATTGAGGATCTCTATAAGTTATTTTTCTCACAGAAGCCATTGACACAGATGCCAATCTGTGCCTGTGAAGAAAGACAATCTGCACACAAATAACTGGCAGAAAACAGACTCCACAGCTTGACCACTGCACCGAGAAGCCATACATATTGGTAAGGAACTTGATAATCATCCTAAAAGCAGAAGTGCAGTGGATGAAATATAGAATGGCAGTCATGGTAAACAAACATATAAATAAAATATATAATTTACTAAGAGTAGGTACCAAACTTCAATCCAAGAACTGATCTTCCAAACAAAATAATTATCTGAAATGTTCGGAAATGCAAGACAATGTTACGCATTTCATCCAATAGCAAGCTCTCTTTATATACAATAATAATACTGCCTGCCTGGGAAAGACAAGGGCAACACTGCTTTCTAAGCTGTAGCTATGGAAATTCAAAGCAATTGTTGTGAAATGTAACAGTTTAAAGACAGCAGCTCCTTCTTTCTATCACGTCAATACTGAAATTAATGACAGTATTGTACCACTTACTGTGCTTTCTAGTGATCATTATGCACAACATTCCATGAGGTCAAGGGTAAGAAAAAGATGCCACAAGTGGAAAGGTTATCATATCTTTTTCCTTTTTTAGGCAGAACAGAAAGAAAAAAGGTGAAGTCATGATAGAATAATAGGCAATGAGAAAGTGGAT
This sequence comes from Forpus xanthops, assembly GCA_032466535.1. Lineage (NCBI taxonomy): Eukaryota > Metazoa > Chordata > Aves > Psittaciformes > Psittacidae > Forpus > Forpus xanthops. The sequence goes on from JASSUY010029097.1 coordinate 21,378, forward strand.
GATACTGAGTCACAAAAGAGATTTGTTCTCTACAAATAAGGTACTCTAAAAACTGCAACAGACTGCATAAAACAAATGAAGGAATAAATCATATAATCAGGCCAGAGAAAAAGCAGTGTAGGGGAAGATATGAGCTATGACATGGAAATGCTGGCAGTCAGAGGTGGAAGTTGTCAGTCACATTTCTTAAACCCACCCTTCCATACTAAAAATATAAAAAGGTACGTTTTTCTAATCTCAGAATAGACAGGTACCTTGGGTCCCATTCTCAAATGGTAGAAGTGACTGAGATCCCACTAATTCTGTAATTAAGTTCACATATCTGCTTCACAATCAAAATCACAGAAATTTAATGGCAGGATTTAATAACCTTTCCTTCCTAAGAAAGGATCAGTTTATTGTACTTTTCTAAAGCCAGGTGCAAAAGTATATCACTCAATAGCAATCTAACAGCAGTATAATTAAACTGACAAGCCTCTGCAATTAACTTCCAACAAAGTATCTGTGCTGCAAGAAGTGATAAAATTATATTTTTAATTAAAAAAATCAATTCTTCAAGTAGCTATAATTTGTATTCTTTAGATAATAAAGCACATAACTAACAAGATCTTTGCAAGTCTAATTTAAAAAATGAGCAAAATTGCCGCAACCATCTCTATCTAGCCATCTTAATAGGTAAGGCAGACATGCCACTTTGGATCCTGTAAACTTATTAGGGAAAATACACAGGAAACAATTATAACTGGGTAAATGATAAATTCTTTATTCTAGCTGATTTGTAGCCCTGCACTGTTGCCTTCCTAAGGGGGATGCCATCTGACAGTATAGACTTCCTCCAGGTTCCCCTAAACTTGACGTACTCTTGGATGCATCTACCTGTAACACAATTGCATACACACTTAAAACCAATGAAAATAAAGCTCACTTATATTAATATTACTTGAAAACAATCAATTTTACCAGAGATAAAGGCCATGTGCTCCCTTGCACGGGCCTTTTGTTTAAAATATAACACAATTTTAGTTGTTAAAACAAATATTCCAAATCTATTGAAAAGCACCGCTAATTTGTGTCACCTCACTTCTTGCAAGGTCACTGCCTTACAAGTAGGTATTCACTGCTGTGGTGGGTTGTTCTGATAAACCTGGAATATGGAGTTAGCGTAACAAATTCCCTGGACATGGGCCATACAAAATACTTCTCAATTAGAACAGCAGCATCTAACCAGGCATGTTCAGCTCAATGTTTCATTTGTTTTTCCCTGCTGTTCTTTTTTTGCCTGCACTCTGAACTGTGAAATGAGGTATTTATTATTCTGCTCTTAACGTTACGCTCCATATTAAGGCCTTCAGATTTTTTGGCATCATTAATTTCGTAGCTTTGCCCACTCAGTGTTTTGTAGCATGCCATTACCAAGAAATGTGCTCACTTGGTGAGGCTGTGGGTGGAGACATCTGGGTTTTAGGGCCCTGGATGTCTGTTCCCATAGAAACAGGTTTCTTGGCCTTTCCTTCTGTTAGGGTTTGAAGACAGGAGGCATGCCTCTGCAGTTGGCCCAAGTTACATAAATGGCCATGCTGCAGGAGTGGAGGCTACTTAGCAGAATAGGAGACAGACACTGGCACTTCTTAGCCACACCATGAGGTCTCAGTCCTTGAGGTCCTTGGTTTACGTTCAAATACCAGCCAGAATTGCACCTGACACAGTGTGGGTTTTCACTGCTAGAAAATCAGTAGGGAAGGTAAGCCCTGAACCAGAGAGGGTCAGCATCTCTGACAGCTGCTCTGGACACACTGATGGCAGCCCAAGTGGTAAGAGAAGGAAGGGGTTTAGTTAAGCACAAGGCATGAGGTCCTACATCCTTAAGGTTTCTTTAGATTACATGCAGTGGCAAGAATATCATTTAACCCTCTAATCCATATGGATCACCCAGTTGGTTACCATATCTATATCTTCAGAAGGTCTGGAAAGAGAGCACAAGACAGTTCTTGTCTTTTCTTTGCTCTTCTACTACCTTACGTAACGAGATTTTAATAAGGATGACAATAAACTTTCCTAAAATAAACACTTGCATCTCTGCTAATAACTTCTATTCACATCTTCATCGCTATTCAACTTGTAAAAAAAAATTATTCTCTCTTACCCTTTCTCCATCCTTGATTCCCATGTGCAACACAGAACTATGACCAGAATACGCCTGTTCCTCTTTCAAGATGAGTTCATGCTCCATATTTCTGTGCATATTTGGACACAAGTGAGCAGCCTCTAATTCTGGATCTAGGTCTAAATCTAGTATCCATCTTTTACTCTCTCTTGAATGGGTATAAACTATTATCGTTACATACCTCTCTTTATTCTTTGTGCTTAATGCCGACTACATCTATACTGTTCATTGTCTATGCTTTTCTATTTTTGAAGCAGTTTAAAACCACAAGGGGAAACATATTTTTCCCTCTACCTGTAGTATTTGACCTCCAGTTTCCTGACAGTATCTGTTATTTAACTCTACAAAGACCTGTTTAAATCTTCAAAACCAAAATCACGTTGTGATTCAGTTTATTTGAATGACATTATTCAGCAGCCTTTTTTTTTTTTTTTTAATCAGGATATTCAAGTAATTGTTCCTTCTTTACCATCTTTTCTTAGATATCAAAGTTCCTGCACCACCTGACCCACAACACAACTGAAGGATTTACTCTTCTAAGACCACATGGCTTTCTTGGTTCTGCAGTGTACAGCAGCAGTTAGATAGCTTAATTACACAACAAACATCATTCTCCCTGATTATGACTTTGATTCCTTCCTCCCACAGTAATAAGTTAATAGCTGCCATCTGCCTATTATAATACTTTGAGAAGAAGATAATCTTCTGTTCCTGGCATAATTGCCCCTCTAACTCTGTAATGTACATACATATTACTTGCTATAAGGAAAATCTGGTTGTGTTTAAATACTACTATCTCTGATCACTTTTTAATGAAAATTTAGCATGCATCAGTCCAGCAGAGAAAGAACACAATGCATTTAAAGCCTTCAGAAGGTATTCCAACTAAACAAATTTGCTCCATATCATTCTCTAAAAATATGTTAGGATTTTCCTGAGCGACCTGTGGTCTACTCAGTGGAGTTAGGAACATTTTAATTACAGGGTGAAACATAGAAAAGAGATTAGATAAGCACCTAAAATGCCCTAGCCAACATTAGCAGGACAAGTTATAACTAAATCCACCTAAAGCTCAAAGAATACAATTATTCCAAGGAAACTGTGCAAAGGTATTTTAAAACCTTAAGATGGTTATGAGCAAACTTTCATAACCACAAACCTGCACCACCTTAGTTCCACCCAGGTGGCAAGGCATTTTCCTGCTGAGGAAACTGGTGAAAAAAGAACACTTGAGGAAACAGATGAACACAGAAAAACCTTATCCATTACTGAAGAAGCAAACTTGGAGAGCATCAACTTCCTTCAGTCACAATTTATAAATATTTATAGAATATAATTCATACAGCCTTTTCAATCCGTACCATACAAAGTTTTCAATCATGTTTTGTATAGCTTCGTACTATTTCTAAATTAGTAATTTTAATTATTAGGCAATTATTCTTATAATTATTATCGGATAAAGAACTGGCTGGCTGGCTGCATGGAAAGTCTTCCAGCTGGAGACTATTAACAAGTGGTGTCCCTCAGGGATCGATGTTGGGACTGGTCTTGTTCAACATCTTTATCGGTGACATGGACAGTGGGATTGAGCATGCCTTCAGCAAGTTTGCCAATAACACCAAGCTGTGTGGTTCGGTTGATACATTGGAGGGAAGGAATGACATCCAGAGGGACCCTGACATGCTGTTGAGGTGGGCTGATGCCAACCTCATGAAGCTTAACCATGACAAGTGCAAGGTCCTACACCTGGGTTGGGGTAATCCCAGGCATGGCTACAGTTTGGGCGCAGAAGAGATTCAGAGCAGCCCTGAGGAGAAGGACTTGGGGATGTTGGTCGATGAGAAAATGAACATGAGCTGGCAATGTGCGCTTGCAGCCCAGAAAGCCAACAGTATCCTGGGCTGCATCAAAAGGAGCGTGACCAGCAGGTTGAGGAAGGTGATCCTGCTCCTCTACTCTACTCTTCTGAGACCTCACTTGGAGTATTGTGCACAGTTCTGGTGCCCTCAACATAGAAAGGACATGGAACTGTCGGAACAAGTGCAGAGGAGGGCCACGAGGATGATCAGGGGACTGGAGCACCTCCCCTATGAAGATAGGATGAGAGAGT
>JASSUY010029097.1:25751-36853 GCA_032466535.1 Forpus xanthops
TCTTCATATGGGAGGTGCTCCAGTCCCCTGATCATCCTCATGGCCCTCCTCTGCACTTGTTCCAACAGTTCCATGTCTTTTTTTATATTGAGGACACCAGAACTACACACAATACTCCAAGTGAAGTCTCACGAGAGCAGAGCAGAGGGCCAGGATCATCTCCCTCAACCTGCTGGTCGCGCTCCTTTTGATGCAGTCCAGGATACAGTTGGCTTTCTGGGCTGCTAGTGCACAGTGCCGGCTCATGTTCATTTTCCCATCAACCAACACCCCCAAGTCCTTCTCTGCAGGGTAGCTCTCAATCTCTTCCCTGGCTGTGTCTGGGATTGCTCTGACCCAGGTGTAGGAACTTGTACTTGGCATTGTTAAACTTCATCAGGTTTGCATCAGTCCAGCTCACAAGCATGTCAAGGTCCCTCTGGATGGCATTCCTTCCCTCCAAAGTCCGAACCACAGAGCTTGGTGTCATCAGCAAACTTGCTGAGGGCGAACTCATTCTCACTGTCTATGTCGCTGACAAAGATGTTGAACAAGACCGGTCCCAACACCCATCCCTGAGGGACACCACTCGTTACTGGTCTCTAGCTGGACATCGAGCCATTGACCACAACTTTTTTTGAGTGGGGCCATCCAGCCAGTTTTTTATCCACCAAGTGGTTCACCTATCAAATTGATGTTTCTCCAATTTAAAGACAACGATTTTGTGTAGGACAGTGTGGAACATTTTGCACAAGTCCAGGTAGATGACATCAACTGCTCTACCCCTGTCCATCAGTTCCGTAGCCCCATCATAGAAGGCCACCAGATTGGTCAGGCAGGATTTCACCTTAGTGCAGCCATGCTGGCTGTCACCAAGCACCTTGTTGCTTTTCATGTGCCTCAGCATGCATTTCAGGAGAATCTGCTCCAAGATTTTGCCAGGCACAAAGATGAGACTGACTGGTCTGTAATTCCCTGGGTCAATTAGAGCCTTCTAAGAGACTTCATTCTGGAGCCTTTGCAAAAAAAAAAATGAATAAATAAGCACCCAGTTCAAGCATCTGCTCTTCTCTTTCAAGGGCATTCATTCACACATGATTCCCCATCTTGAGCTTCTCTTTGCAGTTCCTTTTCCATTCCTCTCTCCCCTTCTTTGGAATAGGAGGAAATTTTCCCACTCAGAAAAGCCTAGCTTTACAGGAATTTTAAACCAGCAGATGCAGGGAGCAGCTCCTGGTCAAAGAGAGCAGAAAGCATCATTCCCCAGTGCCCTCTTTTACCCTGAACATTTCTCACTGGGAGAAGCAGCTTTTGCTTTGAATAGGGTATTCAGGAAGTTTGGAAAGTTTTTTTTTTCTATCTAGGGTCTTACAGTATCCCTGAACAATTCTGCTTGGAAACTGAAGCCCAAACCTCCTTTGTAGGGGCCCTTTCATGAGATTTTAATCCATCTGGGAGGGCAGGAAGAGGCATTTTCTCTGCAGCTGCTCCCCATGAATCAGTTGGCAACCTCATTGCCCATATTCTTCCTCCAGGACTTTTAGGATGTGGCATCCAGAACGCTATGAATTTCTGATCACTCGGAGAAATCTGAAGCTTTGTTCTCAGTCAGCAGCCTGTCCCCTGGCAGAAAGAAGCTGGGTTTCTGCAATTTTGCTACATATTTACTGTAGGTCGCTGCTTGTAATTTCTTAGTGCCAGTGCTCAGGCTTTGGTCCTCCACAATGTCTCGCTTTCCTCACACTTTACTGGCCTTATGTGTTTTCTATTAGGCAATCAGCAGGATGACAAATATGAAAGCATTCACCAGTTCAGCCTCCTGAATATTCTCAGCCAATATGCTAAAAAATAAATAGCTTTTCTTTTTTGGTTTTTAATAACATTATCTGGATGGTGGCTATACACATCTGTTGAGCCTACCATATGCTCTACATTTCCATATAGAAAGATGATGATGCTAATAAAATTATGATTTCAATAGTATTTTATAGCTTAAAAAGGAGTGATTTGATATGCATGTACATAAGTCCAGACCTGGAGCTATTATAGCCAATTAAAGCATCTTGCACTTGGGCATGCATTACAGTTAGCACACAGGAGCAGTAGATATATTCATATTTTCAGTCTCGTCACAAAATTGAATCACTGCCTCCAGCTTAACCCCCTCACAGTTGAGTGGCTGGAGCAAAACTACAAATGAGCCTAGTAAACTAAATCTCTTTTTGGGAATGATTGCACACATTCCAGCTAAATTATATATGACAATTTTCAACATTTCACACTTTTGTTCTCTGTAGTACCGTGCATTGTGAAGTGTTTTAGTGAAATCGGAGCACTGGTACCCTTGTGCCTGCCCCATAAGCCTACAGTTATAAACATTCATCCCTATCTAAGATCTGCTACCATCAATAATAATAATGATAAGGGAAATAACAAGGGGAGAGAATACACTCGCTCAACACCGGCTGATCAATACCCAGCCCAAACCCAGCAGTGATCTAACTCTTCTGGGTAACTCTGCCTAGTTTATGTACTGGGCATGACCTGCTGTGGTGTGGAATACCTCTTTGGTCAGTTTGGTTCAGGCATCCTCTCTCTGCTTCCTGACGGCTTCCCCTCCTCCCTGGCAGAGCATGAGACTCAGAAAGTCTTTGGTCAGATTAAACATTACAGGGCAGCAACTAAAACCATTGGTGTTATCAGTGCTGTTCCCAGGCTGAAAGTCAAAGCCACAGCACTGCACTGGCTAAGAAGGAGAAAAATGACTGCTAATGCTGAACCCAGGACAGTAAGATTTCAGATTCTTTTCTTCCCATGTCCTACATAAATTGGGTTATGCTAGGGCTGTGTCCAGATGAGTTATTCATTGATCTTATTCACCCAGCCCTGTGGTCAGCCCCATGCTGCACCGTGTGACAACAGCAGCTTGGAACTCTTCTTAAGAAGAGGAAGGAAAAAACAAAGCATCCGTTTCACTGCTAATTGTGTCAACTCAATTCACACTGGAAATGTGCCCATCCTGTACCGAAATCCCTGTCAAAAGGGCACTCACTGACACATCCAATGGCAATTGTGGGAGAAGTGGATGCACAAACACACAGTTGCCTCACTTGATGGTTCACCATTTAGCCACTTGGCTGACTGACAGTACTGTGGACTTCCTTCTTGGTGCATAATATGAGGGCAAAACAGGTATATGGTGGCCACAGAGAAGGTGAAAATAGGACTTGTCAGTAATGCATGGGAAATTAATGACAGGCATGTCCTGCTGCAGATACCCTTGAGGCCCTCTGAAAATCCATCCAACAGAAAACAGCATGCTCCCTTCTAGCTTGGGCCCCTGCTATCCTAGCTGTGGAGAGGGAAGCACCCACAAGGGGAAGGACCCATGATAATTTTGGGAACTTAGGGTGATATGAAGTTAGGTTGAAGCCAGGGAGTCATCAGAAAAGAGTACAGCTGCTGCTCAGCTTAGAGGACACAGGGCTACAGACAGCATGCAGGCACTGGGAAAAGCTGACATACAGGCCTTAAACAGACATGGTTTTTTTCAAGTATTGCTTTTTTAAACTGAGAAAACTTGGCAGGATTATCAGTCAGACATATTGTAACATCACAGGAAGACCTATAGGAATATTTAGCTATTTACTGATTGGTTGTTGCATTCACATGAGTAACTAGGACTCTGCTGATAATTATATGAAAGGTTACATGGAGAAATACGCTAACTTTGAGTTGTTGAGTAACTTGAAGATTTTTGCCTAGTCAATTCATTGATTTGAGTGTAAATTGCTCATAGTTTTGTGTTCTCTTTTAAAGTGCAATGTTTGGGACAGAAATGTCAATATATTCACTAAATATTGTGAGTTAAGTTCTTACACTGTGCTCATTTTTATCTTTTCTTAGAATGTTGCATTTAAAATTGCTTGGCAAGTGATGCTATGTGGTGGCCATTTTTACATATTTTTTGGATCTGTATTAAGACATGGCTCAGTTTTATTAAGCTCAGATTCCGAAGATACCACAGTCTCAAATATACCACTGTCTTCAAAGATACAGAATCATAGGATCACCTAGGTTGGAAAAGACCTTTAAGATCATCAAGTCCAACCATACCCCAAGCACTATCAAGTGCACCACTAAACCATGTCACCAAGGGCCTTATCTACACAGTTTTAGAACACTTCCATGGATGGTGGTTTGGCCACTTCCTTGCAAAGCCTGTTTCAATCCCTTCCTTATCAGAGAAGCCTGTTCCAATGCATTTGTGAGTCCTCAGCTCCTCTGAAAAGCTGTTGATCCTGAACATCTGTATCTACATTTTCATCAGTTATTTAGGCCTTCATATTCAGTTCCCGGACCATCTTATACAGCTCACAGAGGAACTGCCTGCAGATGTCCCTGGACTCCTTATTTCTGAGGTAAGAAGGGATTATAAGAAGATTGCCTGCTCTCCCTCTTTCCTTCTAATTTTTCAGTATTGCAGAAAAGGAAAAAGTTCTTCAATACCAAGTTTTCCTGAAGGCTCTGCTGCCAGAGTAGATGCATTTTTTTTTTCCTCTGGTATAAGATAAGCTTGGCTCCCCAGTTCCCTCACTTGTGCATCCAGGCACACAATAACCAGCTGCTTAAAGGCAGCCCTACAGTAGAAAAACCTGTAGAATGCAAATAGAAAATACAGAAAAGCCTCCCAGAGAAGAGATGTCATGAGATGTGTGATAATATCAAAGCTCCTTGCACAGAGAATGCAACTGTCAAGTTCCCTGACATAGTCTTGTGGGACCTGCTCTCTCCAAACTTCATTTCAGGACAGGGCACACAACTCAGCTATGAGTACCTGTTACATGGTCCTCTCTGTCCATGCAAAACGGATGGCTCTTTCCCAGCAGGCAGAGAGCAGTGCTGCCCTTGGTCCTCACATACCTTCTATCTCCTAAGAGCCCTGGTTCAGTCTCTAGCATGGTCAACAAGACAGCACGTGGAGGTCTTGGTGCTCCACAGGTATGTAATGGTAGGAAGCACAAGACCATCTCCCTCGGTACAGTCGGTAACAATAGCAAATGCAATTTGTCCCGCCTGTATTATCATGGGTATAAAATCTCAAGCTCTCATTTATAAACATGCATTCAGATTTCTCCAAACTGTTCTGTCATTTGCTTCTCTAGAAAGGGTGCATTTCCAGCTGTTGATACCAAGTGTAAAGATATTTCTCAAAAGTTTAAAACATTTTATGAAAATATCTCTACCAACCCCTTTTAATAGACATTAACATGGATCTATGATCTATTTCAACCAGTTTTTGCCAGAGGATGATGTACTGTATTTCAAAAATGCCCATAACATACTAGATGATGAAAGAGTAAACTAGTGGAAGAAAAAAGGAAATCCAGTAGCTGACATTGAGGTAAACCTGCTACATGTACACAAGGCGCAGTTTTGGTTAGATATGGCAAAAGCTGATCTACAAGATAACCAGGCAGTCTGCTGGGGAGGGGTGAGACTGTTTAGTTGTTTTTATTTTTTTAATTTTTGCTGATATTTTTGCATTCAACAATGCAATAAAAATATTTGAAGACCAGACATTAAACTGCAGCTGCTTTATGAAGTGATTTGGTGCACTTCTGCACTAAAATCTACTTTATGACATTAACTCCAGCTATGGAGTTGCAACTCTGGACTATAGTCCTTCACCCTGCTGGGAAGGTCACTCACCCTCAAAACCAGCATGCTGCTTGGGTTGCAGGCAAGCAGCAAACTGGGATTTTCCTGGCACACGACTGCAAAGTTGCTAAAGAAGATTGGTTTGAAAGACACAGTTCATCCTGATTGACCTTGAAAATTAGGTAAATCATGCAAAACAGTTGTTGGCCTAGCCAAGCATCCTTTTGACTTCCCTGTTATTAGTTAGCTCTGTGCAATGCATGCCTGCACTTGCATTTACTCAAGGAGGAAGGAAGCAGACATTCATTAAAAAAATAACATAGACTCACTTTAAATTCAACTCATACTTCCAGAGTAAGGTCCAGAGTTGGAAATACAGAATCAGCATTTGTGACACAAAATCAAGAAGATTTATTTACCATGAGGAGCAGAGATGATACTATACTCTCGCATTTTCCCTGTGTCTATCAATCTTAAATTGTCTAAGGCTCCCCAGTCCAGTAAGTGATCAAGCGCAGAAATGGCTCATTTTTCTGTAGGTCTACAGCTATATATATACTAGTATTCTCAATATCACATGAGGGGTTTTTTTAAGCAGCATTTGAAGAAATTCATGAGTCACCAGACAACTCCCTTTGAACAATGAGTTTTATCCACCAATAATGTCAAAATGTGGCTAAAGCTCATAAAATACACTCCACAGAAAAAATCTGAAAAGGCAATAAAACACCTCTGCAATACATTTTCTTGACTGTCTTTGTCCTGACACGCTTCAAAATAACAGTCTTTTTTCATGCAGGTTGCACTATTTTGTTCTCTATGTCTGGTGGGACTCTTAACTGACAGACCATGAGTTTTGTGAGTTTGGTTCAATACTTTACAGAGAGAGGGGTTGACATGATGGCTAATATGGACTTGGACTCCCAATTCCCACCGTACTTTATAGAGTGGTGTAGTCAAAGTTTTGATTCAAGTCTTTCATAAGAACATATTAACGTTTGCTGGCACACAGCATTTTCTAGCTGTTAGTTGTGTTTGGCTTCATACTATGCTTCCCTCCCCCCAAATTCCCAAACTTGGTCTGCTATTATATCTGTTAAAAATTCAGCCAGTGTATATAGCTCTCCCCCAAGTCATAGAGGCCACAAGTGGGACTTGTACTGCAACCATTGAAGGGGCAATGGTGCACTGTTATCATTTGTGTTTTCATTGTGGCAGCAAGGACAAACTGTGGTTTAGAGAGTTTATAGTCATGTAGTGATGTCAGACAGATTACTATGCAAAATATTCCACAAAATCCTGAAAGGAACTTGAAGTCAAACTCAGTTCAAATTTGGAGCCAGCTGGAAAAATGAAACATAAAAAAGGGAAGGGGGAATATGCCATCATATTTCCTCCTAAATTGTGTCAGTTTGATTTCTGGCAGACAGATGTTGAATTTATTCTTGCATTTTCTAATATCCCCAAGCTTTGGGACATTTCTCTTTGTTATTTCATTGCATTTATTATCACACTATTAGCTAAGTGTCCCCTATAGCCTGTGTCTGGAAGCCAGCTGGCCTTATTCCTGAGAAAAGTCCCCATCCCTCACATCTCCAGGAATTTCCAAGCCACTGCAATCTTTCTTAGCATTGTTTTGGGTTTTGTTTTTTTTTTTTTCCCCCACATTAGGATCATACATATGATATATCACATTTGCTGGTTTAAGCAAACATCCTCTCCAGGATGAAGAGGTTGGGAACAGAAGGATAAAGGACAAGACTCTGGTCCCTTTGAAGTCCATGGGAAGGCTGCCATTGACTCCAGTGAGGCCAGGATTTTAGCCAGAGCTTTCCTCCAAAACCAGCATTTGTGTCACATCTTTAACATGGGTGCTACAGACAAGGATCAAAGGGAGGGAAACAGAGCTCCTATAGCAGTGGTCCCTTCTCAAGCAAACAATTGCTTTGCCAAGACATGGCTATGACAGGACAGAAATTCCTATTTATGCAAGGGAGGCCCCTGACCCCAGAGCTGACTGAAGCACAGCTCAGAAAAGCAGAGTTAGTAATGCTGGTTAGTAGTGGGGCCACCAAGATCTACTACAACTCCTGGGACAAGCACAGCATTGCAGTCTTCACCTATTCCAGCAGCCTCCACCACTCTTACTCTGCTCCTTACAGGGCAGCCCTGACCCCATGGCTGTGGCTCTCAGGAGTCAAAGAAGAACAGAACATCTATGGGTCCCAAAAACCACTGCAGCTGACTACAATATACTTGATGGCCTTTACTATGAAAGCAGAGACCTTTGCCATGCAGCAGAAGTTCTCGTCTTTAATGCAGCTACTGAATAGCACAAACCACTCCAAGGGCTTTTAGTTGCCAAATACCCATACAGCAAGTCAGAGAGCAACTGCAGAAAATTAGACTTTAGCCACTCTCCCACAACTAGGAGATTTTCAGTTAGCTTCAAAAACTGCAGCCCATCTTCAACTTCACTCTGAAGCACTCCTTTTATCAGCAAGCTTTTAAAATGTTTCCACAAAACAAAGCCACGAGTGAGCAAACCAAAGAGTCAAGTGCATTAACTGAGCAGAAACAACTGCTGTTAGAAAACAAATAGGTATTAGAAAGCAAACACCACTAAATCCACAAATAGCTTTTATCTTGTTTGCTGTACTTCATACTCACAAAGAAGTATTTCCTTACTTGTTGCCTGACTTAGCTTCTGCTTGATTTTCTTTTTTTTTTTATGAAGGATTAAAAACAAATTCTCAGCTTTAGCTCACTGGAAAAAGAGCCGGTATCTTCATTAATCACCATTCGCAGCCAGGTCTATCTTTGATCACAGCCACAAGGCTCAGAAGATTCTCTACAACACACCTGCTAATGGCATTATATTTCAGATTAAAAATCTGATGCAAAGAAAAATGTACCTCATATTAAATGTTGTTCTCAAGTTACAGAACATATGAATATGGTATTTTCAGGTTCACAAGATACTGAAAATGTTTCTTTTTTATTTGTCAAGTTTGATTGTTAAACTACTTTCTGATTAGTGTGGTTTCAAACTTATTAATATGGTTATGGAGGTTTGCACATCTCCTGTCAGTGTCTTTGCAGTCTGAAGCTAACTCTCTTCCAAGAGCCAGTTGTTCAGCTCCACCTCCTTCAAAGTCCCCTGGTCACCATATAACACCATCTCTGGCTGTAACATCCCTCCAGATGGCCATGGATTTTCCTTAGAACATTTTTCTCATTTATCTTATGATGAAGGATGACCTCATGCAGAGTACTCAATTTGACTAGACTGCTCTTCTACAAACGTTTTTTTGTGAATAGGCAAGAACAAGAAAGGGAGAAGAGAATGATTGCCACTATCTCCTCTAGCACCAGAGAGAGCACTAAGTGAAAATTGTAGAGCTGGTAGTCCACAGAATTAAGGTTTGAAGTCCTTTTTTATGGTACACGGAGGGTGCTGAAAACTTACATGAGTTTTAGAAGAAGAGATTAGATATATTCACTGGGGGGGAGGTGGAAATCCATGAAGAATTGTTAAACAAGATGTTATGTTCATCAAGTCCACTGCTCCCCTGAGCATTCTGATTTCAAGAAAAAGAAGAGAATCCTATGCTATTAGCAAGTTATCCTTCCTATGAATCTTAGTAGGTACTAGAGGAAAAATATCTAGAATGTGTCCTTGATTTAATAGTATTTCATGTAGGTCTGTGCAATGCATAAAGAAAGAATGGTATCTGTATAATTAAATATATTTGCTGTAGGAATAGTTTAAAAGGCTATTGCTAACATTAGTTTCTTGCATTTTTATGACCTCTCATTCTGATCACTTTAATTGCTCTTCTATTATATTTGTTCAATAATTTTTACATTCACTTTTAATTATATTTTTTTATTGCACATGGCTGGGATCAAATTTAGATGAATAGCTTTAAATGAGAAGGATGATATATTCTGGCATATGGCTGAAATATTAAAGTGAACAGTGTTCCTTTCACATAGAAAGCTTCTGCCTGGAAAGTCTATAAAGTGTGAAGAGACCCTGCTCTTAAGATGATCAGTCTGTGCTTGCTTGTTGGAGTCACCAGTAAAAAGGAAGAGTGGGAACTAAAGATCAAGAGGCCTTGACTTCACCTTGACTGCCTGGGCTTTCCACATTTTGCCGTATCCTGCTTAAAAGAAAGCAAACATAAGATGAATTCCAGTCTTTTTAACTAGATGGATGACAAAACTGTTTCATATACGAGTTTTGCTTTTGTGGTATGCTGATAAACATGTGCTACCCGTATCCAGTGAAATTCCCCTCCAGCCAGTAACCTTTCCCTTTGGAGAGGGATGTTTGTGAGAGGGAAGCTCCATGCTTACTACCCATCATACAGTATCCCTTAGACCCAGGGCAACATTCACATTAGAAGGTGACACAATCCATCAGCCAAAATTCAGAAGTGCTGCCTAATCAATGTTTAAAAAGGTTGCTCATGCCTCAGTTTTACAAAAGTATTCACCTCTTTTCTGGAACAACCCAGTTGCTCTGTCTTGCATACGCAATCCTCATGACATGAGTCTTTTTCCACAAACAAGGTTTACCAGGCTCCAGCCCTTTGTCTGCAAGTGGTGAATACTTACCTCCCCAGGAAACAAAAGCTAGCTTCACCCCTCACTGCTCAGCAACATGGTGAAGTCTTTGCCTGCATACAGTTACTAACCCAACATCACATATGGCCTGCAGAGATCTGAGGCTTTGTAGCACACTACATGTAGACTACAACAATTTCACAGTATCACAAGCTCTTAAAAGTTTTGTGACCAGTTAGGAGTCTTATTAATTAAACATGTTCCATGTTATTACAGCTCTCGTATCAATTAAGCACTGAATTCATGCCCTGCTATAAAAAGCGACAATGCTGTTGTCCTTTGGATCTTCTATTAATGTTTTGACTTATTAGTTTGGTTGTTTAATCCAGAATTTCAAGCATGGAATTAATAAAAACTGAAGGCTTACATTATGTAGTCATAGCACTGGCTATACTTACTAATTCAGTCACTTCTTATGGGCTTGTACTAATTGTATCATTTTGGTTTTATTCAAATGCCTTGAAAACCTTTTGATAAAGAAGACTACAAAAAAAACCCAAAACAAAACAAAAAACACCATGCCAAAAACTAACAAAAGAACTTTATATTCAGCTCAGTAATGTAACTGGCCCTCAATTTAACCAGCACTCTCGTTGCCCGCTTTGATATTAGCAATTTTTCATTTTTAGATTTACCCCAAATTCATCTGCAAGGCATCCAATGTTTCTCTCTTCCCAGGGGAGGTAATGAGTTAGACTTAGGATATTTGATCTTATTGATCCAACAATAGCATCAGTTTCAGCTAAATCCAGAAAATTGAATTAAAAAGAATAAAACACATACTATTGCATGGCTCATATGATAAAAAGGCCACAGATGGCTGTTGGGCT
>JASSUY010029097.1:36953-72798 GCA_032466535.1 Forpus xanthops
AAATTGAATTAAAAAGAATAAAACACATACTATTGCATGGCTCATATGATAAAAAGGCCACAGATGGCTGTTGGGCTTTATGTAGGAGTAGCACCCATAGACCTTACCTGGTATTTCCTCCCACCTTTTCATTTAGGAAGAAAATAATTTATTTTCCAGTAAATTTCTTCTCAATATCTTTCTTGGATCCCACAGTTAATTCACCTGTTTTTCTAGTATGAGATAAGAAAAGCTTGGTAGGCAGTACTTGAGTGACACTGATGAATGCTGTAATGGTTCGAAGGACCCTTGAGAATCACACACTAACAAACTTTTCTGAGTGACCCTGAGAGCAGGGCAGAGTCAAAGCCAAACAATTGAGGCTGATGCTCTCCTTTGTCTGGCAGGTTGTGTGCTGCTAATGCAGCACAGCACACTGAATTGTGACAACTTGCATCCAAGGACAATAAAAGGAGGTAAAAATGAAAACAAATGAAAAATGTCCAAAAAGAGTTGCTGGGGCATCTATCACATCCACCCATGCTCTAGCTGGTGGTTGTAGGGGCAGTCTGTGCTTTCTTTCAGTCAAAAATAGAAGAGGTGAAGGGGTGTCTCCCAAATTACAACCCCTTTGCTCCACATGGGACAGAAATGGGCAAAGCGTATCTCCTCAGTGCTGCTACACCTAGAGGGGGGAGGTATTGTATTTGGAAAGAGCAGTGGGGGCACCCCTGGCTGTGCTACCAGGCAAGGATGGCAGACCACGTACACCTAGGCTAAAAGCACTAGGGTTTTCCCTTCTCCTGCTTTAGACTTCCCTGTCCTGCTTGGTTTCTACATATCTGGCAGAGATGAAAGGAGTCTCTGGTGCAGTTTTGCTTCTACAGGGAACAGGAAGCAGCAAGAATATCCTTCTGTTTCTGGGAGCTGGAGACAGCTATGTTCTGCTCCTTTTGCCACTGTTTTCTCATGGCTGCTAGGATATATATCTAGCTATGTTTTCAGCTCCAAAACAACATGAACCTTTGCTTATCAGAGGAAGAACTTAAAGGGGTTTACAAAGTGCAGCTGAAATGCCTGTTTCCACAATTTCCACAGCAGCACCAGGCACTATCACTTGACAAAGGAGCTACAAGAGGCATAACTACTGATTCTTTTTACACTTAAGGTACAAATCCAGGATTAAAGACACCTATCGTCATTTAGACAGAAAACTGGCCATGCAGTCTAAAGACATACACACTGATACAAACTTCTCTTTCTTTCCCACTCCTTTGCTCCTCTGCAGCACAGAGCTCAGCCAGAGCATAAGAGATGGTTTTTATTTTTGACCGAGCTGGCAGGCTACTTCAGGGAATACACATAAACACCAGGACAGCTACTGCTAGCAACTATGCTGGACTATATTTTACCTGACGCTTATGTATCTGCACCTCATATCTAGTAAAAGGAATCTCCCCAGTGAGTATTGATACCAAGCCTGCCACAGCTACTGACCTAGTCCTAAGAACTAACTCGGGGTATCGTTTTATGTAATGCACAATATCTTATCCCTTTAAGAGGCACAGCAGCATTCACCCTTAAATTGGCATTTGTTATAGCTGGAATAATCTCCAGCCATCCACTTGCCTAAGCCCTTGAGAGGTGACATGTCCCAGATATGTACATGATACCCTCCATTACAGCTATGGCAATTGAAGCATCAAAGGAACACAATGTGACCAGCAGCAGCAGCAGTAGAGAAGGTCATCTATTTCCTCAGACTGCAATAAACACCAGGCTTGAACACCAGGCAGAAGTCAAGATTTGCAAAGCCTCAAGAGATGGGCTAGGCCAGTGCTTCTCCACCACTTCAAATCCAGGAATTCTCTTCCAAAAATAATTAGTAGGGCATCTTCTGCTGGGCTGTCACAGCAGCTCGTTGATTTACAACCCATTAAGATCAGCTGAAACTCTGGACATTTATTAATCATTTTTCTGTGATGTGTTCATTTGGCATGTGTTCAAAAAATATCCATGTGTACTTTTCCTGGATCAGCCTGCTGACTTTGCAGCCATTCCCACAGGACACGGGTGGAGAAGCTCTAGTCCAATCCAGCTGGACTGCAAAGTGGAGTTAACTGTACCTAAGAAATCCCTGACAGATGGTTTTCTACAACACCAAAATCCTTCTGGGAGCAAGAGTGTGAGCTTTCAGATTAGAAGGATACAAGACTCCTCTGTTGAGAAGTTTGAATTGCTTTTTTAGGAAGGGATCCCATTGTCCAATATGCTGCTCCAGGTACAATAACTGGGAGATTTTAATTTAAAGAAATAGAAGGAAGAAGACTTGCTTACCACACAAATATAAAAAAGACAATTTCATGTCCGGATGACTGACTCCAATTTACAACAATCTTGTAACAATAATCATTTCAATAATGTGTCTCGCCAAGGGTTTTAGGGCAGCTAACTGAATTATAGCAAATCTTTCCAATTACAATGTTTGTAATGAACGCAGTTAGCGAAGTCTCAGCAGCCTCTCCTTATCATTTACCATTGAGTGATTGCTCACTGGAGGAGGCCACCCTTCAGCAAAGAGCAGCAGAGCAGCATGCAAACCAGCCAAGACTCCTGCAGTTGCAAGGAGACAGGGCTGCAGAGATGGAGAGCACAGGTGATGTGCAGATGCTCCCCTTGCCCCTCTATCATTTTTGCTAAGGACTGCCTGGAAACAGAAAGAACAAAGGTTTACATTAGATATTAGAAGAAATTCTTCACAATGAGGGTGGTGAAGGACTGGCACAGGCTGCTCAGAGAAGCTGTGGCTGCCCTATCCCTGGAAGTGTTCAAGGCCAGGCTGGAAGGGGCTTTGACCAAACTGGTCTTGTGAAAGGAGTCATAGCCCATGGCGGGTGTGGGAGTTAGAACTAGATAAGCTTTCAGATCACTTCCAACCCAAACCATTCTATGATTCTATAATTTATTTATTCCTGCTCTGGCTTCTTTTCTTCCATCACACCTAAGGGAAGAAGCAGCTGGTTCTTCGCAGAACATCATTGGGAAGCAGGAATTCTGCTGATGGGGGCAAGGGCCCAAGTGGCCTGTGAGGTTTAGTTATGGGGAGGGTTAGGGTTAGGATTAGGCTGCTCACCAAGTTTCTTTTGAGTATGCAGGCAGTATCTAGTGTAGAAATTGTCAGACCAAATATGTATATCATTTACCTTGTTGGTATCCACATTAGAGCTTGTTTTTGAGGTTCTGTCATAGCTCACAGTGATAAATAACTGATTTTCTTTGCTCAGAGATGGCTTCTAAAATGGTTGAGAACTTAAGAGCTGCCTGTTTCTCCAGGTTGACTTATAGTGAGCCCAGGGGTGATTCGGGCTTGAGTCAGTATCTACAGTTTGACACAATTAAATAATATGAAACTCAACACAGTGTCCAAAATAAGTCTCCTGGCTGGCATCTGAGTGTCTGCTCAGACAATGTACCATAAGGTACATGTCTGGTATCTTGCAGCTGCCCTGGCTAGCTTTTACAGGTATATGAATTACCTTGGCTACAAATGGACAATGTGGCATTACTGCAGCAATAAATCACTCTGGGTTTCCCTCTGGAGTACACATGTTAATGCTGATTTCTGCAAGCAGCTAAAGGGAGCACAGTTTATTAGTCTCTGATTCACATTAAAAAGATCAGCCATCTTTAGGCTTGACACAACATTCAGCAGCAGTTCCAGCAGTAGCTGGTAAGTACACACATGCTCACAGTTGTTTTTTCTTTATTAGCCTAATATCAATAGGAAGTTTTCATACCAATGATGGTGATTTGTGACAGCGTCTGTGACTTCTAAAACTGTCAGCTGTCATCACATAAATAAATAAGTAGTAACCAAAGCAGTGTTTAGGGAGCCCTCTGTGGTATTATTGCACTAGGTCATCTCTGTGTGTTTATGCTTAAAAGCACAAATTATCTCCTTTTGAAGTCAATGGGATTTTGTAACTTAGAAGTGGAAAATCATCTTTTTTGTCACCAGCAGTGAAAGCCAATGGTTCAAATATTCCTGGTATGCTGAAAACACTGTTTCTCCTGCTGATAAATGGTGTTTCATTCTTCCTTTGTGTTATCTCCTGACTGCCTCTGACAGCTGCCTCTCATTGTGATATCAAACATTTCCTAGGAAAGCAGACATCTTTTTTTTTTCTAGGTTTCTGCAACACCTGACGCAGTAACAATGATAATAAGGATTCGGATATTTCCAAAGGCAATACATAGTGACATAGCAGATTTTAACAGAGTGGAGAAATCAGTGTCCTCCTCTAAAGAGCAGAGCTAAAAGACCTGAGTCCTCCTAGCTTCCAGGTTCAGGGCTTGCTTTGTCACTTTACAGTATTGATCATTGTAAGCCTAGGATATCTGCTGCACTGCTGGTTTCTTTGCTAGCGAGAGTTATAACTAATTCAGTCAGACAAACCAAAAGCCACCTTAAAACTTTATTTTTCTGCCTTCATGACTTAACTCTCATCATCCTTGGCACTCCTCATACTCGATCTGCAGACAAAGATCATTTTTTTCTTAATGTCAGTACAATGAGCCAAGGTAGTTCTGCATTGCGCAGATGTACAGCACCCTCAATAGAGAGAACAAAGAGCTCCCTCATATCCATGTGTGTTACACAACCATAGAAAGAAACAAAAATACATTCCAAATAAAAATGAGGAAGTCTTTTTTATTTGGATTATTTAAATGTGAGTTTGCTTTTAAACCTCAAACGTAAGGTAAGTTTCTTCCACAGCATGGCCTACATTCATAATATTGAATATATAATTGTATGCACAACTGAATATATAACTGTGCTGAGCAAAGGAGAGAATTGGCAAAGACCTACCAGTGAATCTCCTGCCCCAATTACCCTTGCTCCTGGAGGGTGCTATAATTGACTTCTGCTCTTTACTAAATGCAGAAGCAGTTAGTCCATTGCTCCTGCACTTGAGCTGAGAAAACTACCAGCTGAGCCTTTTCTTAACCCCATCCCAGGAATAATAAGAAAGAAGTGTGAGCTTCAGCTGCAGCCCACACCCTCTCATCCCCTGTGCTGTACATGTATTTTGAGCAGAAGGTAAAACTTACATGGGGTGTGCTCTCAGAAGTAGAACAAACACTACTGGCTGTCCCAGTCATAAATGCATTTTGTCTTATTAGTTTGGTGTGGAGTATATGCTTGTCACCAGAAGAGAAGCTGTGTGTTTATTACTCCATTAAGAAATACTAAAACCCCAATCCTAAAAGCAAAAAAAAATCTTGTTCTCTCCTTTTCTCCCTGTTAAAAACAGCTGCATCAATTTCAACCATTTCTACTAATCAGACTTCATACTTGAATGGGTAAAAAAATCATCAGGCTTTGCTTGCTGGCAAACCCTCGGCAAGCTGAAGAAAGCAAAATTTAATTTCTTTGAATGACTCGATGTATGCGTACAGGGCTGAGCAGCACCTTTTTCACTGGGTTGGGGTACATGCTGTGCAAAAGGGTGTGTTATAGCTGCCAGACAACCGTTACAGTCATTCCCTGTAGGCGAGCAAGCAGAAGACAAGCAGTGAAATTAGACCTTTTTTTGTCCCTGGCAGAACAAGGGTTTTATCCACTCCAGGGAAAATGAAAGGAAAAGCTAGCATCTTTCCTAGCCTGACCTTATACATAGGCAGGGGTTAGCCCAGTCCTGCTCTTAAAATACCAAGTTGAGATAGTAGAAACTTGCAGAGCCTCTGATCTGTCTTTAGAAAACTAGCAGTCAACAACCCAGCTACATAGAGATTAACAGGAACCAATGCCAGAGGGTGCAGAGGAATTAAAGTCAGGGCAAGGACTTGTTCCTGCAGTGACTTGGGTACTGATGCTGGGTTAGAAACTCAGAGCTGAGGATTTTTTGTTGAACTGTTTGTTTGGTTTGCTTGTTTAATTAGCCATGGTTATGTGATTGAGCTGTGGTTTCCTACCTGGGAATACAGAGACAGGACTGTCCTGCCCTGGGCTTTGGTTCCATATCTTTTGGCCACTCTACATGGATGTTCAGTCAAAGCAACAGGTTTTAGTTTTAAGTTGACTATGCTTGGATATCTAAAAAGTAAGCCAGTTGTTTCTAACAAGCAGCTGCTATATACCAGCTCATCAACACAGTAAAAGGACTTCATTCTTTGTTCTTCATTCTCTCAAATGTGCCAAAATGACCCGAAGTATTTTGGGAAACGATCACCTTCTTTCCTTGGATGGATTTTTCTTGTTTTTCTGCAAGGAAAATGTAACTAGTGATAACTGACAGATAGGGTAGGAAAGGGATTCAAAGGCAATGAAAAAAGCAAATCTCATTTTTTAAATGATGCCGTCAAACATTACAAGCCTTGCCACTTTTCCTTCTCATGGTGAATACTGGCTTCAGAGAAACAAGTGCCCACATACCCTGCTAAGAAATAGCTGTGGTAGTGCCACACAACTGATTTAAAGTATTATCACCTCCCATCATTGACAAATTTACCTATTTGTTCAATCTGTTCACAGGAATGCATGCCAAAACTGCATGCAAAAGGATCTTTAGAAGTTCTGTACATGTCAGAAGGGTCTTTTTACTCAGCAGGCTGCATTTTTCAGTATGGGGAGTATTTTAATACAAGAAATTCATGTCAGATCTATACATAAAAAAGAACATGCCGTGATGAAAGCTAATTAAACACCTCAAGACTCACTTTTCAGATATTCTATTTTTTCTAGGAGTATTTTACTAAGTCTCCTGCTGAAACAACTCTAAGAAAATATAAAATTATTTTCTATACTTTTGTCAAAGAGAAATTCCTGATTTAAAAAGCATGAAAAGATTTTTGTACAATTGCTTTAATAACTTGCATATCCATCAGATTTTGAAAATTTTTATACCATTTCATCGTTTTCTCTTTTTTTTTTTGTAAGAGAAGGATTCAAAGAAATAATACCAATAATCAAGTTTAAAATCTGCTCCTGCACATTCTGTCAACATATTGATTTTCAAAATTTGCTAAAGATCAATAATATTGAAAGCAGAGAATGCAGAGAGTAGCTCCTCAGAAGCCTTTTTTTTTTCTACTGCGATATAGGACATCGAAGTATTTGACTTTGTTCATACTCCATTAAAAAAAATAAATAAAAGAGGCTGTCTAGATTTCCCTGCCAAGACCTCCTAAGAAATCATATTCAAAGTCTTGCTAGAACACTAGGCCATTCGTTGTATGATTTCAGGTGACTCACAAGAAGTTCATCTCTCAGAAGCTGTTTATCTTATGGTATTTATTTGTGTGTCCCTGCAGACACAGGCTCTGCTTTACCTTTAGCTGTGACTTCCTGGGAGATGTGAAATCCACAGGAGCCCCTCTCAAAGCCTCCACTCCCAGATTAGGCAGACATATGTGATACAGGCAGTGTAAAAAATCTGATACACATTACAGAGACCTACAGACAGCTGTATGAGCATGACTGATGACTCTCGGGCCAAGAAAGCTTTTGTATTCATTACCAGTTACTCCCTCTTTGAAACTGTTGTTAAGACTTTCAGCACTTGCCAATTATGACAGACAGGCAAACAGTTGACCTCTACAGCTCTAAATTTTGTAGCTGATCACAGAAGAGATGAATGGGTGGTGACTTCTGGTCACATCAGCCTGGTCTGAATTTAAGACCTTAAGGCAGACTTGAGAACAGAAAGATTGTTTTCCATTACCAAAACCATAAGGCTTATTTGAAAATATATAGGCATTAAAAGAAAATTTAATAGCAGCATTTTAGCTTAGTTTTTTCATTTTTGAACATTTAGTCTTATCTGTAATATCATGCCAGAAAAGGACATGCTTGTAACAATGAAGTGAAATGAAAAGTGTTGTTGTTATTATTAACCTGGAATTTCCTATATAGAGCTTACATTAAAAATATTTAGCCTTACAGTTCTGATCTATGTTTCATAGAGTAGATTTAGGAGTAGTATTAAAGATATTCTTAAAATTAGTTTCCCCTAAGACAAATAAATGCTATGTAATTAAATTTTGTGCAATAAGAAAGCAAGAAATATTCAAATCAACATTAAGAATTGCCATATGGGTGCATCCTATACCGCTGACACCTCTGTCTAAGCCTCAGAAAGAAGATATATGGACGAACATATACTCCTTGTGTAAACTAGCTTTATATTTACCCACGGAAGTAACTCTAACCTAAAAGCTAATATCAAAGGCAAAAGAGGACAGTTAAAAGAATAGATACCAAGGAAATGGGCACTCTTGTAAAATTTCCAGGAAGGGAGACAAAAGAAGCAGAAGCTAAATATAGGAATCTGTCAACATGCGTCTTTGGGAGATCATTTATCCTATTCACAACTACCAGCAGGAGCGAAAAGCTCATTACTCTTCGCTGCTTACAAAATGCAAAACAAAGGTTTGGAATGAAATGCAACAGCTTTAAGGCCACATTTCTTTAAAACGCTCATGAAGATATTCCCTCTGTGTTTTTTAAGTGAGGCATTTGTGATGCTGTTTCATGGGTACAGCACATATGAAACTCTGTCCTAAATCCAAACATAGATCTGCAGTGCCTTTGACAGACAGGCATCTGCCAGAGGCTGGAGCCATAAAATACTAAGCACACAAAGTGAATACACCCTTGGAGAAACTCGGTCCTTAAGCAAATTGTTCCATCTAAATTTTTATCCCCAGTTATAAGGATTGCAATTTCAAATGTTTTCATAACAGATCCTGTAATTTATGTGATAACTGAAATAAAGGCCAAACCAAACGATAAAGCTTTAAAAACATGCAAACTTTATAGATAGCCTTCTTCAAACTCCATCCTCAGATAAATCCATGCTTCCATACTTCTCCTTGTGTTGTGCTGCAGCAGCAAAGGATTTCCTACTTTCTCTGAATAACTGCTCTGAAGTGGAGGTCTCTGTATTTCACATTCTTATAAAAGACAATGGGAACTCTGCAATCAGCCTCCAAGAGTATATCCTCCTAAGAACCAGCATCCTCAGTAAGGCAACACTGGAATGAAAGACACAAACAAACCAGGTATCTTTACCAATTGCATGAGAAATAGCCTCCATCAAACATAGAATCATAGAATGGTTTCAGTTGGAAGTGACCTTAAGGTTCATCTAGTTCCAGCCCCCTGCCTTGAGCAGGGATACGATCCTTAAGATCAGGTTGCTCAAAGCACCATCCAATCCAGCCTTGAACACTCCCAGGGATGGGGCCCACAGCTTCTCTAGGCAGCCTGTTCCAGTGTCTCATCATGCTCATAGTGAAGAATTTCTTCCTAATATCTGATCTAAATCTCCTCTCTGTGAGTTCAAAGTCATTCCTCCTTGTCCTGTCACTACATGCCCTTGTAAAATGTTCCTCTCCAGCTTTCTAGTAGGCCCTCTAAAAGGGCACTGAAAGACTGTTACAAGGTCTCCCCTGAGCTTTATTTTCTCCAGGCTGAACAATATAGAATCGATGTCACTGATGTGGTAGCATGACATTAATAGTGTTGGGGGATCATCTCTACAAAGTTTAGCATGCTGCAGGATAGTACAACTGTGCCTGAATTTCAGAAACCTGTAGCTAACATTGAGAGACAACATAAGTTGCATAAAGATTACACTGAGTGTAAATATCTTTTCAGACACAACCTTATATGAAACATATGTACAAAACACTGTGAGGAACTTAGGCTTTTTAAACATAAGAGAGCATTTTAACAGACATTAACTTAAAGAATACAGATTCCTGAAAATTTGAGGTTCTTTTTCTCTCCACGGAGGGAGGTTTGCTGAATAAATAAGCAGGAAAGAGAAGCTGGTGATATCTTTCAGAAAACCCATGTAATTCATTAACGTGTGAAACAGAGTTGCCTTCTTGCTGCAGCAATGAAATAAGAGCAGAAAAAGCAGTAGTTGTGCAACAACATTTGACTCCCTCCTGCCAGCAGCAGGACTAATTTCATTGTTTGGGGGTGGTTTTACTTGTTGATTTTTAGGGGGAAATATATAAATAAATAAATAAATATCAATAGGAGCACCTTACATGAACAAGAATTCCAACTCTGCCTCTCATGTGGAAAGCTATGACAATTGTAAAAAGGAGAAATTATACATAGGTGACACTGTTAAAGTAGATTGCTCTTTAATCATCTGCCCTGGGCAAACATGATCATCTCTTTCCATTCTTCGTTCTTCATTCTTCATTCTACTTCTCCCCCACATCACTGACACTAATATGAAGTTTAATTTTTCAACGATTAACCATAGAATCATAGAATAATTAGGGTTGGAAAGGACCTCAAGATCATCTAGTTCCAACCCCCCCGCTCTGGGCAGGGACACCTCACACTAAACCATGTCACCCAAGGCTATATCCAACCTGGCCTTGAACACTGCCAGTGATGAAGCATTCACAACTTTCCTGGGCAACCCATTCCAGTGCTTCTTACAGTAAAGAATTTCTTCCTCAGATCCAATCTAAACTTTCCCTGTTTAAGTTTGAACTCGTTACCCCTTGTCCTCTCTGTACAGTCCCTCATGAAGAGTCCCTCCGCAGCATCCCTATAGGCCCCCTTCAGATACTGGAAGACTGCTATGAGGTCTCCACGCAACCTTCTCTTCTTCAGGCTGAACAGCCCCAACTCTCTCATCTACTAATATTATAAAAACCTTAAATCTAGTTGAATAATATCAAATTAAAAACATAACCACTGATCAGATTTAGTTACATGTAAAAGAAGGATATCTGCTTTGACGTTGTGTCATGTCCTAGGTTAAACTTGGAGAAGAACGGAATCACTCTCAAGGTCACTGTACTAGGATAAAGCTTTTTCCTCTCCTATTCATTTTTCTTCAATATGGGGCCAGACTAATTTTTGAGAGCCGTATTGCTTAAAGAGTAGACTAGACTACAGGTAAATTTCTACTAGTTTGATTGGAAGCTGAATTTTAAGCAGATGTAATCAATCAAGAGCAAAATATGTTTTTTAAAGCTTCTTTCCAATAAGATGTTTAGTTTTAAAGTGGTTCACACTGATTCCGTTTAAAAGGCAAACAGCTTGCACACCTTTTTACAAGGTTTGTCCTCAGCTAGAGCTTACAGTCCATCAGCTGAGCTGCAGGAATTAACTGAGCTGCCCACACTTAGTCCTTTAGGCACAAAGGGGCAGAAGCTTCACAAAAAAATTCAGCTCGAATGCAATCACCTGTCTATAATCTTGGCTAAAGCCAATTCCTTTCTCACTTGTCCTAACCTGAAATAATCCATTATCCCTCTGAAATACAAATATCTATACAGGCTTTGGGGCTTGCTGACCAAATTGAATACAAATTGATTCAAGTTGCAATACAATTTGCTTAAGCCCCTCTACCTTACCATGCTCCACATCCTAAGCTATGGCGTCTTACCTATGATCTCAGTGCAGATTTAAATACTACCCTGTTAATCAAGATATATATACTTTGCCCCACAAAGAAATCCTTGCCTCTGCTTTGATGGGACCTGATCCTGGCCCTGCATTTCTCTCTGCTCCCTTGGCTGTGATGTCTAGTATCAGTGGGAGCTCTGAGCAGCTTTCAGGATCAGTCTCCAAATCCCAGGTTATGATGGGTACTTACGAGAGACATGCTCCCATTGACAGCACCAGTGTCCATGCTGCCCAGTACTTCTGGCCTCAGGCCCCCCGAGGGCACTAGACTGGTCCACATTTCCAGCATGTACCTACAACTCCTTCCCTACAATTATAATTTTCCCTTGCTCTGTGCCTAAAATTAAGGCTTCACTTGCATGCTGAGTTTCAGCGCACAATGACGTCTTGTTACTCCTTCTTCTAATATCCCTCCCTACTTGGTCCTTTGACATCTTTCTTCAAACTCTTCCTTTTGTGTTTGCACCTGAGATCAGTGTTATTCAGCATCTTCACTCTGGCCTCCAATTTTCTTATTACAGCAACTTTATTTTCCATGCAGCACACTCCAGGAACATCTGCCACTATTGCAGCCAGATCCTTCTTTCTCTGTCAGTCTGGCTGTTGGGAGGCTGCAGGTCTGCTCCAGCTCTCCGGTTTCTGCCTGTCTGTGCTGACATATGGCCCCAAAACTCCTGGGGATTTTCTGCACTCAGGTGTATCCCTCACTTGCCAGGGAGGTGTTTCTGCAGCCCATACCAACCAAAAGAGCATGGAGAAAAGGTTAGTTTTGCAACAGGGTTTCTAGGAAGCTTCATTTAATTTTCAGGGAACTCAATCACAGCAATGCGGCAGAGTTACAGTAACCTAGCGCTAAATCTGCCTGGATTTTACTACATGTCTTTCCCTGTTCCTAGTTGTTAGGTATTTGAGGAGATGCTGTGTAAAGCCCAGCCAGTGCCTCACCAAAGCACAGGGTATGCTGTCTCCAAGGGAGAAGTTAGTCCCTGTGTATCTCAAAGGGAGATCCTCCCATCTCTTCAGCACTCCAGCCTTGTGCCTGCTACTAGGCTCCACAGGAGCAGGCAGGCGTTTGGGATCAGTGTGTCCTTGTGGGCAGAATGGTTTGCCAGTCAGTCTGAAAATCAGACCAATATTCTGCAAAGAAAAAATAAGCTTAATAAATCAGTCTTGGAACAAACTTTTCAAAATGAGAAGGAAGCACTCCCTCTCATCTAACTGCATCCTGGCTCGGCTCCAGTTGCTGCTCTCCTTATTTCATCAAACTGAAGTGCTGTTGAGGCCTGTCTCAGCTCCAAAAGCCATAGCCAGAGCCTTAAGAAAGCCTGATCAGTTAATGCTTAACTCGAACATCTTCATTACTTTCCAGCTCCTTAGGCAAGGCCTAAAACGGGATGCCACCTTGGGGATTATCCCACTTTTTCAGACCCCTTCTTTTTTTGCAGGCTGTTCAGATGTAGGCAATACACGGAGTGTTACTTGCAGTTGATAAACTCAATATTTAATCAAGAGAAGCATTATTATCATACAACCTGTAGGACTGTTATCTCTGGCAACCTGTCTTTAGGAATGTGAATCTCCCCTGGGCTAATAGGGCCAGACACAGCCTGGTATTTACCACTTGCATGGCCAGTGACCTTCAGCCCTTCCTGAGCATGAGTACAGGGAATAATTACCTAGTTAGTCATTTTCCCTGCAAGCAGCACATGTACTTACTGTGGGTGAGATGCTCCCTGCACTCCAGCAGGGTGACATTTAACCCTAAAACCACTGTGATGAAACGTCTCTGCTGACAAAAAAAGGGTATGTCTACACTCTCTCTCCCCATCAACATTGCCCCACCTCTTTTCCTACAATCAGAATTGATACAACCGTGTGAGCAGACAACTCAGGCCAAACAGCTCTTCAGTGTACGTTTTGTTTGCTGAACTCCCTGAACCAGCACATAGTGGAGTTGAATACAGGGCAGTATTGGTGCAAGTGAAGCAGCCAGAGCAAGTAGTCTTGCTCTTTGGATGGAGGGAATTAGAGTAGGGCTGCTGATTTTGGCAGCAGCCCACAGTTAGCTCAGCTTAACCACCCACTTCTTGTGCAGTCTTTACAACCTGTAACTAATTTTTGTGCAAACATGTAAAATTGCTATCATGTGCTGTACAAACAAAGCAAGTGACTAGATACATAACTAGCAGTAGAGACTAACAGCAGGACAGTGGGGGCAAGTTCCTAACTTGGCTGATCAAAACCTTGTGTCACACTTTGACACGTTCCCCGCTGAGTCCACAGAGCTGTGTCATGCCAGCATTACAGGCTTTCAAATCTTTAACATGCACACAAGTTGTTTATTCATTTTCCATATTAAATGTTGAGTTGGGCAGTTCTACAGTTCCTTTGAGGTTCATCTTTTTTCCATCACACCATGATGTCATGTCACCTTTTAATGCAGCTTGTCTGAAACCTACAGTGGGACTGCAGCCTCCAAGAGTCTGCCCCAAATGCAGTTAGGAGTGACACTCAAATGTATTTAAGACTACATGTCTGTAAACCCACACATGGCAGTTATTACAATAGATCACGAAACATCTTTCATGCCTGACTTCCGTAGTTTTGTATTTGCTTTTGGTAAGAACAGTAAGTGCTTTCTCAAGGAGACATTCTGTTATCTCTTTTACAGGATTTGATAAGAAGCAAGAGGTAAATGTCACTTGCATCTTCACTTACGAGCAAGCTGAAACTCAGCTTGATACTTCCGGACTTCCACTTTAAAGTGCTTGACACTCAACTATTTCAGCAATTTAGATAAGCTGGAAAAATGCAGCAAGGACACACACCAGCCTTCTGATGATGAATTCACTTCAAGCTACTTGATGATGTATGGAGAGCAGCAGCTAAATTTAACTACAACTTATGCTGAAAGCTACCACTGGCAATGAAGACCTGAATTCACCATAGTATATCAAGTTTAAATGTAGGCCTGAAATGTGATGGAGAGACAGTGAGTAAAATGTTAGCATTTTTCTTTAAGAACCATGACTGGAGTGGAAGATGTTGCCTTAATAAAATATGCTTTGTACCTAGTCTTAGTAAATCACAGAGAAATGGCAGTCTATACAGGAGAGGAACACTAGAGCTCAGCTTTCAAGCAGACTGAATTACTTTTCACTACAGATCTGAGGTTATTGGCAGACAGCCTATGTTGCCATTTAGTCCTCATAGCAAGCATGTTTTAGACAATATTTTCCATATAGACAGACACACTGTAGCCACTGAGACTCCAGAGGGCTGCCATATAGGCCCTCCTGCCCTTTGGAGGCTGTGGTTTGATTTCCAGGTAATGTAAATCAAAATCAAAATTGAAATTATATCCACACTGAAAAATTGTTAGTTCTCCACACAGCAAATAACAGAGAGAATGGCAAAATCATCTCAAAGAATGAAGACAAACACACTGCTTTCTTCCCTCCCAAGAGCTACAAGCATGTTCCTAGGTTGGAAGACAGGAGCACTTCTGACTAAGTACCACCTGCTGACCCTTCTAGGGCCTGATGGTTTTGTCACAGACAGCAGTGACACTCACACTCCACAATCCCCGTTATCTGCATCCACACAGACAAAGCAAGAGTTTGAAATTACCTAATTGTGATTTAATACAGCCAGCTAAATCTTTGCAACAGCCCCTTACTAGGTGTCTTCCCAGAACGGCACAGCCATTCTTCATCATTCCTCTTGCAAGTACCAGTCTATAACTGAACTCATATGTTCAGAAGAAGTCAACAAATTGGAAAAGTAAGCATGCTTTCATCCATGGTAGGTCTGTGAGCGAAAGTAGAGTAAACTTGGCTGTATGGTGTTTGTGAGAAACACATAAACACTAAAAAGCCAAAATAACAGGGAATTAAGTCCCTTGGATACATCACCTGCAGTATGCTGGCTGCTGTCTTGGGGTTTATTAAAGCAATATATTGAAACAGCCTAAGTCATCAGTTCTCCCTTGGGCCAAACAGGCACAAGGAGGGCAGGAGCATTTCCAGGACTGACCCTTTCATGGCACTCCGTCAGCCAGTATCTAGAAACAAGGTGGCCAGGATGGCAAAAAGCTAGAGCCAACTCTGCTACCTCTCACATTCCTGGAAATTGCTTTGAATAGAAACCACTGTATCTTTATCAGAACAATGGTTTCAGCTGTAACTGGTGAAATGCTAGACAGAAAAAAAAAATTAATTGAAATGTTTGTTTATTCTAGATTACTATATATGTTTTCCTTCTCTCTTTTTTATTTTAGGGAACAATATCCCCATATTTAAATGCCTCTTAGGTTGCTACTAAAATAACCAATAAAACTCTTAACAAACAAAACAAAACAAAAAAAAAAACAAACCCACAATACAGATTTAATCACTAATATATTTTCTTCACCTTTCACTTCAGGGAGCAGAAGCTCTCTGTGGACTATGAAGATATGCTCACCTATGAGGTATTTTTAGTAATGTACCATGGCTGCTTATTAGTCCCACTTTAGAGAGACCCTTAGGCTATTGCTGTTTTGCACAATCAAAATAGAATTGCACTGACTTCCGGGTGATTAATTGCAAATTATACCAACATAGCTGGTGATTTTCTTACTTTAAATTAGCAAGCGTTTTGATGGAAAAGTCATTAAAAACAGAAAAGAACTAAGTAAATAAAAGTGCTATTTGTTTTGTTGTTGGCTAGGCTGAATACACTAATGCTTTTAAAATACTTTTATCATTATTTTCTTTTAATCATCTCAGCCTAAATTCAAAGGCCGCTGTTTTAACATTACTGTGTTGTTGCCTGGTTGGGTCTAATTTGAAACTGTGGCTGGACAAGAAATTGCACAGTTGCAAGAACTGTGATGGTTTCAGTACTCAGGATGGAGGGAGAGAGGGAGAGGAAAGGAGAAAGGCAAAGGCAGAATGAGACAAGCTTGTCCTATTACAGAAGGCAGATATATCCACATTCAACATTATGACTAGTCAGAACTTCCTTCTCTCCTTATATTTTTAATGCTATTTACATACTACTTTTCAGAAACTGCAACTCAGTGAGAAGATCCAGAAAAGATGTATCAGTTTCAATAACTATTTTCTCCTGCCTTTTGCAAAATATCTTCTTTTCAGTTTGCTAAATAGACTTTGAGTAATAGACTCCTCTTCCCACACTTCCCCTAACCAATTCAGATATTTCCAAAACCATTTCAGCAAAGCAATCAATTGTATTTTTATAAAGGTTGTGAATGACAAGTCTTGACTATCTCTAGTCCTCTTCACAGTATAAGCATGACCAGTAGGTTAGCACTGAGCAGTAACCAGAATTCATTGCATCGAAGTGAGAAGCTGAGAAACCAGTAAATGAAGCATTTAAAATGGCATATATTTCCTCATCTACAGTCTTGTATAGGGCAGCTGTGCAGTACAGACCTGTCCAGCCCAGTGCAAGCTTCACCACTACCACAGATAGCTGGAACAGCTTTAGGGGAAGGACCATGGCACCTGCTTTCCTCCAGTGCAAGGGCTAATCATGAGCATGGCCCTAGGGGTATGAAGGCAGCAAGGATTTCTGTCCCAAGGAACCTGCAAGAGCATTGGAAGGTAAGGTACCAGCCTGAGGAATACTGCTGTCTGTCTTCTATGCCAATTCATGCCCTAGAGAAGCTGTCAAATCCTCCAGTGTTGCCTAAAATAGCTGGAATGAATAGAAATCTACTTCAAAAAAAGTGCCTTGGGTGCTCATGGGGACTTCTCTTGGAAAACTCTCGTCACATTTTCCTTATCCTAAAAATTTTCCCTTTGAAGTTCACACTGTGCATGCCAATACATGAGTGAATTCTAATACAATGCTAGCAGAAGAAAAAAAAAAAAAAACAAAGAAATGATCCCGAATCTTGGGATACAATTATGATTTCCCTGAAAAAAATGCAGTCTCATATCTGTAATCTTCTTCATCACCAGACTTATGCTGTACCCCTCACTGTCATAGTTCTTTAGTCTCAGTAATAGATTTGTGAATAACATAACATTTTAAGTGGTTTGGAGCAGGGATCACAGCATTTTCATGGAGCTAGGATTTGATTACAACATTCAAAGATATGACACATTAATAAAAAGAATTAATCTGCTACAAGAAAAGAAATATCTTGAACCATGTTTATTAATTCCACTGAGATTATATGAACTGCTCAGATCCTTGGGGATTTCTTGTATGGTGCTACAACTTATGCTACTGGGTTAGAGAGAATAGACCTGGTGCCAGCTTGCTTATCTATCTATGACGAAGTCAAGGATTAAGCATTATCAGTGTATGAATAGACTTGCCTGGAAAGAACAAGAGTAAAAGCATCATTAATAAAGGCAACCTTGATAAAGTTAAAAATTGTTGAGTTTCCAAAGTCTGTTGCAAAGTATGCTGAGTACA
Source organism: Forpus xanthops (assembly GCA_032466535.1). Classification (NCBI taxonomy): domain Eukaryota; kingdom Metazoa; phylum Chordata; class Aves; order Psittaciformes; family Psittacidae; genus Forpus; species Forpus xanthops. Next base: position 54,811 of record JASSUY010029097.1, read on the forward strand.
TTGCCTTTCAGCATTGTGTGCCTCTAAACAGAGAAAGAGTAGTTCTATGGTGACTTCTAAAAACAAATTCTGCCATAGGATCAGACCACAGGGCATCTGCAGGAAACCCGGTTCTGCTGGTGAGCCCACAGGCCACTGGGCTGGAGCATCATCTCTCTACCAAAGAAAGACTCTGCTCATAACAAGGACAACAGAGAGGAGAGAGGCCGAGATGCAGTGTGCAGTGTCAATTTACATCTAGGATGCTCCTGGGGTTTGGTGGCAAGAAATCAAGCAGGACTGAACAGTGAAGGTTCTGCAAGGGGATTTTCACCAGTTGTGTGGATATCAAGATCTATGTGGCTTCAAAAGTTACTTACATTGTGTTGTTTAGAGTTTTCCCCGTTCTGTTCCAGCCCCCCAAGATGCTGCTTGGCTTCTTGTGACCATGCCGCATAGCACACACCATAAGCATCTGTGACCACTCATGTCTGGATTCCAGATGCCGGGGGTGTGGCTGTAATCGATGCTTCAATTTAGACTGTTGTTTTGTTTACCCCCTCTTTGTATGTGACAACAATGTGTGCCTGGTCCATATACCTTCTGCTTTGTGCTTTCATTACTGTGCTGTAAACTGGTTCATTACTGTAACCTGCTAAACTTGGGGGGCTGGGGAGTGGTTAGTATTCAAGTATGCTGATTAGACACATGGCTTTATAGCTACCTACACAAATTGTCGTGTCTTGCTCACTGGGTACAAAAAGACATTCGGAAGCAAAGTTTTATTCCACACAGAAAAAGGTTTATTTAACCTGAATACTGTCAGTGTCATTTAGTGCTGACACCAGAAAGCCAGAATACTGCACATCAGCAGGTTTCTTTTATAATCTCTTGAGGTTCTGCTTCAGCTGTTCTCTGCCCAGCTTGAATGTCTATTTGCCTCATCACAAATGATTGCCTATTTATTGTCAAGGGTAAAATTATCTGCTCTAAATCCCTGCTAACTCCCTCACTTACAACAAATGATGAAGAAAACAACAAGGTGGGTTCTTTTGTTCCTCCAGGATGTTACTAGGCTAATGTCTCTCAGCCCAAAATTGAGGCCAAGGCAAATTATACCACACAAACTATATTCAAGTAATATTAAGAATTTGAAATTGCAAAAGTGGCAGATCTCAAAGATGGATCTGAAATTCCCATCTAAGAAGCCTCTTCTTACAGCATCCTGTGAGATCAGACTTTACAATTTAAAAGTGCATTGCCCGCAGGTTGGAGACCCATGAGCAAACCAAGCAGAGCCATGGCCTGGGCTCAAGCACCATTCATAAATGCCCATACTGTTTACGCATTAGTGCACTACTGTTGTGGTTTAAGCCCAGCTGGTAACTCAGTACCATGCAGCCGTTCCCTCACTCCGTTCCCTTCCTCCCACTGCTCCCAGAGGGATGGGGAGGAGAATGGAAAGAATGCAACTCCCACAGGTTGAGATAAGAACAGTCCAGCACTGCACCAGCTACTAAGAAGGGGAAAAATGACTGCTACTGCTGTACACAGAACAACTACCTGGTATGGTTTACCATTCATATCCGTCAGCATGCTGCCATGCAGTATGTGCTCCAGAAGCAGGACTGAGCCATGGCTGCCCTCATTTGCTACATGGGCAAGGACAGCTGCATTATTAGGGGAAGAAAATGCAACATTATGAGAGTAGGTAGTGCTATCTCATGTCCCTCAGTGAGAAAGAGTTCTTCCCCTCTGTTTACTTCCTAAAGCAGGCACAGCTATTTAATATTTTCATAATTACAAGCCCCAGGAAAATATTTTAGGTTTGCATCTGGATTTCTTTTCCTTTTTCCCTTCTGTCTTTTCTGCTTTGGATTGAGCAGTATCATCAGTGCATTCTTCCACTCCCCTTGGCATGTCAAGAAACTTAACTGAGTTTGACTGTGCTAAGATCAAGCACAGCTCCTCAAGGGAACAGTGCAATCAAAATAAAATTAAATGCAGAGATTAAGAGGAATAGGGGAGGATATGATTAACACAATCAATTAACACGAGTTCTCCTGAGTGGAATAAGACCTACCACATCCATGGTAAGTTCTCATTAAGTTACTCGTTTTCTTACAGGTGAACATACAGACAACCTATAAAAGTCCCTTTTTATAGTCGATGTCCACAGTACAGGCAGAAGTGAAAAGGGGTGAAGGCAATTTCAGGCCTTCCTGGCTAACACAGCTATGGCCAAGTGCTCTGAAAGACAAGCAGGCTGATTTTCCCTGTGTCAGGGCCAGAGATTAACTCAGTACTCACATTTCCAGACCTGCAGAGAACTGTCTTGTGTGGGCTGAGCACCCTGCTTAAGCATGTTTGTGCAAATCTATGTGGGGAAAAAGGGGGATAGGAGGTGAGAAACATGTCATCTCTTATTTTAAATATACATCAGTTAAAGCATGGGGAGTCAGATCAGCAAACACCAAGTGCAGAGCACCCGGAACCATGGCACAGTTCTTGGTCCAGATCTCTACCTCTAAGAACTGAGGCTGAATGGCAGAGGACATTGAAAAAAAAATAAAAAGGTTTCTTCAACATTACCTGTTTGAGAGAGGATTAAAACACTTCCATAAGGCATTCACAGACCTTCTCTGGAAGTAGCTGAACATGGAGACAGAGCAATTTAAGGACAACAGGAGGAAGCCCCAGGCATATTCCAGGCTGCTATCAGTCCTGGGCCCATTGCACTTCTCTATTGCCTCGTGCCACTGCCCCATCCCTCCTTCTAGACTGTTCTTCAAAAACGCTGGTTTTACTGTCACCCCTGCTCTCAACACAAGTTTTGTTCCTTTCTTCTCAGACTCCTCATCAACAACTGCTTCCTTGTGGAGCTCCCAGTCCCATTTCAGCATCCTGTTCTGGTGCTGCCAGCAGTGCCTGACTCTGTGTGTGTGTGCATGCAGTTATATCTGGTGTGCAGTTCAGCAGCCTGCATCAGATTAAATGTTTCCACAATAAACAAAATGTGTTTTCCTTCTTTAATAAAACCTACAGAGAGGATTTTATTTCTTTCCTCATTTACTTTTACAAGAAGGTACACTGGTGATGCTCTAGGGCTTTTAAAATTATGTGAAATATATCCCCTTAAATAAATAACACTGACTGTAATAGCAGATTCCTGTGAAGCCTCCCCACACCCACCACCGAGCAGACCCAAAATAAGCAAGGTCCTGCTTGCCTGAGTGAGGGTTGCTCCAGAGTTTGCTATTATAGGGCTGAGAGAACAGCAGGCATTGCATGAGCAAGACGTGGGTTTTTAGTCCTGATTGACAGGGGTCCTTTATAAGGGCCTTTTCTGAGGTATGACAGTACCCACCTTGCCAGCTGCTTTCCCTCTCACAATATTTCAGCTATGTAAAATATGGTGATAACACAATTAATGACAGTTCCAGATTTATTCACAGGGTTAGGAATATTTATCTCTGTAAATTGTGATCTTATTAAAACTGAGATGCATTAGGAAATACATAAAGCATACATTGCAATAAGGCAAGTCTTTTCAGAAGGATTAAAGAGGGGTTAAAACCCAGGTACATACTCTTTCATGAAAGCATGTAAAGGCATCAAAGCAGGGATGAGATTGTTTTTCTGCTCTTTTTGTTTGTACAAAAGCTATTTGGCATCTATATTGTATGTATTTGTTTGTTTGGCAGTAGTCTGCCATATGGCTTTTCCCTCTTCTTTCAACTGCGGCTCTGTTTTCAAAGAAGCTGAAATCAGAATGGTGGGTAAAATAAAAATAATTTTGACAAAAAAAGTACATTACTTTGGTGTCTCAAGAGCATGCTGATATAGCACGTATATATTGTGTTGAGAGAATTGGGAGAGAGGCAAATTCACTTCCACGCCTCCAATGCATTGCCATCCTCCCTTGCAGCATAGCAAAACCCTATTTCTCTATCCAGGTGCAGGTTTCCTTCTTTCTTTCACTTCCTTTCCTTCCAAAATGTCAGTCTTTTAGGTACATGTCCAAAACACCAACCTTCTAATCTGCTCAAAAAAGGACAGTTGAAAACTGAAAAATCACACTCCTTGCTTCTTTGTTTTGATTGTTCGGTTTTTATCTGTGTCATTTCCCTCAAAATAAGCCAACTTTGCATTTACAGACATTTCTCCTTATGAAAACAGCTTAAATATATTCCTCAATGAAACCCAGACACCTGCTTTATTTCAGTAATCTCTCAGTGCTTTAAGCGAAGCCGATGATGTTGAGTCAGACCAACAGACTTTGTTCAGTTCCTAGTCATTTTTTATTATCTAGATTCTCCCTTTAAAACAAAAGAAAAAAAAAAACTTAATCTGTATATCACCCATTCTCCAAGAGGGTTACAAAAGGCCACTTGAAAGAAAATAGTGCACAACGTCTGGAGGCTGCAGAGTCTGCTCTGCCCAGCTTCCTCCTTGGGCTGGAGTCAGCTGTGAATCCTGCTGACTCAGACCCGTCACGCTTTCAGAGGAGTAAAAGATGACTAAAAAGTGCTAAAGTGTTCATCTATAATTAAAATTTGCCATTTCTGTCTAAATGAGTTCAAAATACCTTTTCCATAAAACACTACTCATATAAAATGATTTTTTTTTTCTCAGATCAAAGAATAGTTTTAATAAATGAGTACAAAACCCTCTGTCACAGCATTTCTTACAAAATAGTGATGAATTGCTTCAATTCCTAACCTGATTGCTCTGACTTCTGAGAAGCATTTCCTGGTCAGGTGCTGGCAGCAGCCCACTCCTTGTGGGGTTCCTCTCCTGTGCATGGACCTCAGGGCTGGATCTGTTAGCACTGCACACACGCACTAAGTGGGTGACAAAGGGCTATGATCCCTGTGATCACCTGAGAAAGCAGCAGACAAAATCAGTGGCTGCTTCCTACCTGACTGCTGAATTATTTATATCAGAGAAGGTTTTGCAGCCTCAGTAAACAACAAAGCATAGTCTCCCTGTTCTTTCAGAGCTCTCTCAGACAATTTCTCTGGTTTTCTCCATTGCAATGAAAACTCTTTCCCACAGCCACCATGCTCCTAGAGCACTCAGTGGGAAAGTGACAATGCAGCACAGAATCAGCTTTGCTTGAGAGGCTGTATGCAACCCCTGTGTAGCAACCACCAAAGACTAGACTTCACACTGATTTATTTCTGAGGAGAAGGCTGCTGGCTTCTATGCAAAGTGACCAAGGTCTCTCTGGTGTGACTATCCCAGATAGATATTTTTCCAGACATGTTTTGTAAAATTATAGAAATTTCTATTCACTTCCAGCAACATAAATAATTTTCCTCCATTTCACCATATTTACCATGCCTTAAATAGCATCAAAAGCATGCAAATGATTACAGAGGGGATCTCTGTCCTATTGGCATCACTTCAACACAGTCAGAAGAAAATCTCAATGTAAGCACTTTCCCAAGTGTCCAAGAAGCTATATGAGGAACATGGCCTTGGAATAATAATAAAAAAAAAAAAAGAAATCACTGTTTTATCTCAAGTGTGACAAAGGTTTTTTTTTATTGCTTATTAATGACCTGAAAGACAGGCCCATATGGCAAACACTGATAGTCCTGCTAAGCATTAAATGGATGGATGAGCCGATCAAAGAAGATTAACTGTAGATCCTAACACTGAAAAAGGTACTAGGCATACTCTGTGGGTCAAGAGGACAGAGGAACACTAAGAAAAGATGAATTTGGAGTGGGAAGCAAGGATTGAGCTGAGGCCTTCTCTTCCTTTGTAACTTCCTTTGTAAATGAAGAGTGGCTGTGCAAAGAGACAGGCCAGTTGAATGAAAGAGATCAGATCCCATGTGTGCCTCAAAGCGCAGAGTTAAAAAAGTAAGTCTCCAGCTCCAGAAATTAAAGCAGCAGGTTTTCAGGATGCAAAAATCTATGAGGTAGGCTCTTAGGAGCTGAATGAGGTTTCAGCCTTCAAGGACCTGAGTCTCTTCCATGCAGTACTCCTCTCATGTCCACCCCAGGATGAGTGGAAGCACCTCACCAGAGGAAGCTCCACCTTGCGCAGCTACAGCACAGCTGCCAACACAGACATGGCTGGACAACAGGCTCCTCAGAGCATGCATAGATTTGTCCAGGTCTCAATGGTTAAGCTACTTTTTATCACGTTTGAATCATGCTTTATTTCTCCAGGCTTTATGGTAATAATGAAGTGATTGTCCAGTAAGAAAACCCCATTCAAGCAAACTCTTAAAAACCGTGCTTGCATTTGCCTACGGCTTGGTTTATAAAGATAAAATAATGGAATAATAAATCCTTTCCCCCCTGCCGCCACCAAGGGGCTTTGTTTTTCCAAAGTTAAATAAGCTGGTGGATTGTGGCAGTGCACAATTTACTTTTTCAACATATGAGTCACAATCAACTTAAGTAATTAAAGTAATTCAGTCCCCAAGCCTGTCTTACAGTGGGCACCACTGAACTGTTTGGCACCCAACCTGTGATTTGTAGATGCATCTGAATCTCCTACATGCATGCAGTGCTCTCCTACATAAAACTTTATATATTCCTACACTCCTTCCAGGAGTCATATATTATCTACATCATCTGTATTGTAAACAGACCAGAAGTGCACTACAGTTTTCTCTGGAGTTCAGCTAGCTTTTCATGTTTCCTATGCCTGAAAGTACGTTAAGCATTCCTGCGTCATCTTGTATCGCCACTTTACTGACTACACAGCCTCTTTTATGCAGCGCAGTATTCCCCCTGTATGTAGGTGAAGCTTTGTTTACTCACATAATGCAGGATGGGTCCTGAGCTAGTAATTCTGAAAAAAAAAAAGCAGCTGTAATGGCAATAAGAAACAACAGAAGGAACCAGGTAACAATATTTCCTCCTCTGAACATTTGAATGAGTCTGGCTAGAAGTGAAGGAGAACTGAAAACAAGGATAGCTAGGTGGGATCACCAGCCAGGGAACAAGCTGAGGTTAGAGGTTAGCTCTGAAGTTATGGCTACTGGTAGGAGCAGCGGAGGAAGCCAGCATGGAGAGAAAGAGGAAAAAGGCATCCCCTATGAGTACTCCTATGAGCACGGCCAGGCTGCAAACTGCCTCTCCTGCAACCACCCTGAGTTCTGGGAAATCACTTATGTGGCTTTTAAAGTCTTTGTTCTCAAATAGATCCTTTGCTGCTTCAGATACAGAGATCAGCTTACAAGCTGTTCTGGGCAAACACAAGAGAAAAAATACCATTTGCGAGAAAAGTGTAGCATTGCAGAAAGTAACATTTCTACTGTGCACAGTAGAACCAGATGTTCCACTCAAAAGTATTTGTGGTCAGGGACTATGCCGAGAAACTAACTGCTATAAAGAGAAAACCCAGCACACTGGATTCAAGAAGAAGTTACACCAAGAGGAAAAAAGAACACTGACGAAAGATATATAAGGTGTCTTGCATTGACAATTGTAATTACAGGTTACTATCCAAGCAAAAAAAGGTTGGATCCAGCTTCCAGCGCCTCCACAGATGGACTTGGACCAGACCATGTAGGCTTCACTTCAGTGTTGACTAAGGACTTGACAGCTTTACCACACAGAGGGGTTTTATTTTTCTCTTTTACTGTGCCTTAGTTATAATGATTGAATGCAGCCCAGAGGCAACCAGCTCTGGGAGGGCTGGCAAAGGAAAGTCTGGCATGACAAGGTTCTGCATGGCCATTTCCCCAGGGCACCACACAGAGTGTGAGGAGGAGGAAGGCAGCTGTCAGTCCCTCACGGCTCTTTCCAGCCCAGCAGACTCTTCTGAGGGTGAGAATCCTCTTGTAAATGGGGACTGGGCTGTTTCTCTGTCATTCTGAATAACTGTGAGGGACAAATTCACTAATACGTTTAGGTCACCCACAAGATACAGTGATGGAAGATGTGGAAAAGCATACAAATAAAAATAAATAAATACTTCAGTCATAAATTTTAATGACAGAAAAGAGTAACAGAAAAACAGCTATACTGCCATCACACAAAGATATAAAAAGATTCAGCTGGCTCTATACCCTGAATGCAGTCAGAAGGAAAGGCTTAAGTGAAGCACATGAGATATAATGTACATACTGAGTGACCTTTCATTGCCTCCCAGCTTCTGGTCATCAGTGACATAGCGACTTCTGACCTTGGGATTTCATCCTTAACATCATCTTAAACAGAAATTAGTGGCCCCATTTTCTGTAAATTTGCCCCATCAGTTTTCTAACCCATTTATTTTTCTGGTCTCCGTAATATCCCATGGCCATGAGCTGCACAACTTCACCACATGCTGGGTGATGAAGTAGTGCTCCTTTTTTAAACACACAGCTGATTATTTCATCAGCCCTTATTCTTATATCGTCAGGAAAGATAATTAATCTTTTTCCTCAACTACCCATTACCATTCATGATGTTATCAGGCTTCACCTCTTCCCCAAGCCGAAAATACCCAGTGTATATTGCCTTTTATCACACAAAAGTCACTCTATTCCCTGAGCCTGCTTCTTCTTTTTTCTGGGCCACTTTCAGCTCTCGATTCTGAGCTGTGGTGATGAGTTTACCACATAATATTCAGGATGCAGATGTGTATGAATTTATGTGGTAGCATAACTATTTTTTTTTGTTTGCTCTCTATTCTTTCTCTAGTAATTCTTAATTATCTTTTTGACCAACACTGAGCAATGAACTGATTTTCACAGAGACTTACCAGTAATGACTCCCAAATCTCTTTCCTGTACATTAGAAGCTAATTTAGAAACTGTCATTCTGTATGCAGTTAGGGTACTTTTCCCCCATATGCATCACTTTGCATCTACTGACATTGAATTTCTTCTGTCATTCTATTGCCCAATCACTAAGCATTGTAACATCCTTCTCCAAAGGTGCAAATGAGAAAATTGTTAGTGAAAACCACCCAATTTCATGTTAAATGCATTTGTAATTTCATGGGAAGCATAGTCAATATGTGAAGAATACAACTCATCAAAAAATATACCTCTGACTGTCAAGAAGTTCCAGGAAGCTCATCTCATGGAAGATCTAGTTTCTGGAGGAAATAAATAATTTTCTTCATTTGTATGTGGCTGTGGGAGTTAACAGCTTTCCAATATGTACTTCAAGTCTGAAACATTTATGGTGCAAGGAAGGCTGCATTTGGCAATCAATGGTCAGCATCAATTTGTTATCTTAAGAGGACTAACTAAGCCCATACAACTTGGAGTATTGATATCCCAGTCAGGGTAGCTATAGACAAGACTATGTCAGGTCTGATAAGACTGTGAACTGGCATTCTTCAGTGCCCTGACACCTTGAGGCAGGGTGCACTATATGCTTTGCTGTTTGTATCTCCACCCCCCATACCACAGATGGCTGCTGCTCACATGCTGCATTCCCCTGAAAATATACTTTGCAAATTATTTTCATTAATAGCTTTATGTAATGATTTTTTAGCTGCCTGTGTAGTCCGTCCACACCTCCAAGCCACTAGCTGTGCCACACAAAGAGCATGTCCCACTCATAGAAGAAAAACATTCTCTGTGGAATGAGAAAGGTAAAGAGGACTTGTTACTATTGTAACGGGCAAGTTCTAGTGTGCATAAGGTAAGCTAGACCTGATACTTGCAAGTGAATGCCTACACAAACCAAGGAGTAACTGTTTGGCTATGGATTTGCAAGCATAGATCCTGTCCAAGAAAATGGTATGGCAGAACCTAGGAAAGATTTGGTGCCACCTCCTCTCCTCAGGCAAAATGCACCAAGGTGCCACAGGTTTCTTTCCCTTCCTCCTCCTTCCCCATTGCCTTGACTATATAAACTTTAATTAAGCAAATGCAAAGGCGTGTGTTTTAGCACACACAGTATTTTACCCATGTTAAATGTGAGGTTGTTGCATTCAGTATTGTCACAGTTCTGAAGTTTCACATGAAGCACTTTTCACAGGACTGCGCTTGATTATTTATCCAGGCTGGGGTTTTGTCCCCACCAAATGCGAGAGCCCTGACTGGAACACAAGGAGTAGTAGGCATACAGCTGGAAAGAGAAAAAATGTGAATTAAAAGCCATTTAATCTCATTTAATCACATTTCCTGTCCTCCTTGCCCAAAAGAATAAGATTTAGAAAAGAAATAAGCTGCCTGAAAGGGAAAACTATTAAGTAAGTTTCAAAGTCAAGATCATGCCAACTAATATTATCTATTTCAGGACTTCCTGCCTTGCTTATCTCCTTTTAATTAACCTATTTCTGACCTGGGACATGTGGCAGAGTGTGCCTGGCAGACACAGTCCCATTTTTCGATTGCTCTTTGTTAAATAAAAGACTCTGTAATAGTGTTTGAGATCAACACTGCTGCTATGTATTTCCTGTAGCAAAGCTAAGAGCAGCATGTGAGTGAGTCTGGGAAGCAGATGTGGAACAGGAGGAATGCACCAGGCAGCCAGGATTTTACTCAAAATGCTTGACATTGAGGTGATTGATAAAACAAAGTGGTCAATCTGCTTCTATCTCTCTGCTTCTACAGCTCAGACGTCTGGACGCAATTCCTGAAGCAGAAGAGAGCACAATCAGCAGAATTCTATTCATTCTTATCTTCTAAAGTGCAGATTTAAAATCCTCTTGTACACAGTGACAAACAGGCCATTGCTGAGCAACAATAAACCTGCTTTCTAAATGGAGTCCATCCCTTTATTAAAAATCTGAAAATAAATTCAATAAAATTCTCAAACTCCAGATAATACTTTGAGGTCCCAAAAGGGTGTTATGCACAAGGCAGCAGCACCAAAATATGTAGTTTTAACTGCTCAAAATTTTATCTCTTACCATTTTAGTAGCAATTTGATACAGCCCTGGACAGCAGAAAGAGAGACACTAATACACTTACCCAACAAATTGTGCCCTCCAGAAAATACAGACTCTCAGACTTGGGCAAAACTGGGCTTGAACAGTTCCTCTTCCAATGCAGTAAATTACAATAGGAATGTTACATAAATAGAAAAGTTGAAGGAAGGAAGGAAAACAGGTTTCCGATGCAAGAAAATGAATAAGGATGAATAGGATAAAATACCTTTATCTAGGCAAGTGAAAAGCTTATTTGTAAATACAGGAAACTGATGCTATGAATAGACAATTTCACAGCTGATTCCTTTTCTCCATGATTCTTTTCCATATTGTATTCCAATAATTATTATAAAGTGGTGGTTATTCAGTGCAGGAAATCTGTATAAATACAAACTAAACACAGCCACCAATGAACAACTGTAACAGTGATTTAGGAAAAGAAAAACACATAAAAGGTAGCTCATAAAAAATTCCTCCAAGGAAGGCAATTGATGACAACATCAAACATTGTGCTCTGGAAAAAAACTGCATCCGAGCTGCCTTGGAGGTGATGCTCTTACATTATGGCATGGTCTGCATGTGGCCTCACAGCAATGTGACTCCCCAGAAGTCCTTTGTTGGACCCAATCAACTCCCAGTCTGGTCCAACTACAATCACCGTAGCACAACTAGCAACATGAAAGTTGAAGACAAAAAATACATGCAAGCTCTTCTCTTCTGTCATAAACTTAACTGAAATACAACATAGTCCCAAGCAGAGAAAAGATAATCTCAGGTGTTGCCACCAACTTGTTCACTTACTTACTGTCATATAACGAATGCTGGCAAGTCTTCATCTCATCTTCCCTTGCCGCTGAAAATGGGGTTTTCCAGAGTTTCTCCTGCCAAAGACAGGCTGAAGTGGACATAAACTAAGGTGAATGCACAAAGCCAAGTTATATGGTGGTAGGGGGTGGTGGGGATGTTCCAGCACCATGGCCCCAAGCCACAGTGAGGCTGAGCATGATTTCCTCACGCTTTCTTTTCTTGTTCAGGGTTATATTTCCCAAGGATGGTTACACTCTGGTAGATAAGGTGTACCTTCAATACTGAGAACAGGTTAGGCTTGAACACAGACATGATGGCTTTTGCCTCTGAACAGGGCAGTCACAAATGAAACTGAAACATTAGCACCCTTAAATGAAAAACACATATCTTTGGCAACAGATAACTGTGTGCCATCTTGCTAGACCAGTAAGCAACATGGGTGTTTTGCACCTCTCCTCAGGTTTGCAAGATAAGAAATACGAGTTCCCAAGAGAAGAATACAGAAGAACATCATCTAGCATCACTAAAGACCATTTAATCAACTACTTCCCTCCAGCACTGGTCAAGAAAGAAGGATTTGCTTCTTAAAATAGTCATTCGTCCCTTACTCTTTTAGGAAGGATTTTCTGCTTATTGTCTTTGCCTGACCTGGATCAGCCCCTGCCTAAACTGGGCAAAACATCCCTGGGAACTAAAAAATGTGATGCGAAATAGAGCTTGAAAAGTACTGGGAATGTTGCATCAAAACATTGTGTTTGGATGCTGCTTAATAAATGTTTCATTTCAGAAATACCTACATGTGCTGTCTGACATCAAAGCAAACAATTCCTCTGAAATGACACTATTTATTTGAACAAAATTTGAAGCAGGAAAAGCTTAAATGGATTAAATAGCCCCAAAATTAATTAAAAAAAATCTCCTTTTAGTTTAAATGAAACATTTGAGTTTCACAAAAGAATTGTTACGTATATGCATACCCTTTTTGGCTCAGCATCAGGCCAATATTTTTCCTTTCTTCTGCTTCAATTGCCATTCTCACAAAATTAATATTCACCTCTCTCTATTCCATAGCACAAATTCAAAGCAGGAGTACCCCTATCTTCCCAGACAATGCAGTGTTCTTTTCTAAGAAGAATTTCTTTTGAAGCTGAGATGTCTTGAGCATAAAATCTATAAATAGATATCAAGGAAGGTGACTTGGGACAGCTGTGAGCTGTATAAAGGGTGATTTCTCTCCTCAATGAGAGCAGCAAAATTGGATTCAATTTATTTCTCTGCCAAAGACTCATAGCCATGTATCCAGATGTCTGTAATTTTCCAGAAGAGGAACTAGCAGACCTCTCTCAGCAGGGAAGGACTTTTTCTTGGGGAGCTATCAAGCAGCCCAGTCTGGGGGTGTTGGTCTGCAGATTAAGCTTGCAAATGTGACAGACAAGGGCAAAGCCAGAACGTAGTAGCTCCACTGTCCCAAACCAAAGGTGCAGTTTCATGTGTTCAGTATCTGAACATCGAGTGGTCTGGAAGAAAATGGCAAGAGGGTGATAGGAGCTTCCCCTGAGCTCATCCATGGGCTGACAGTGGCCAGGCATTGCTTATGCCAATCTACCTTTGGGATGACAGTGCCCTTGCTTGAACTCATGACTGACAGAAAGCCACGTCACAAACCTGCTGTCACGACCACTGCCAGAATTGGACATTTTAATAGATGCCAAAGGTGAGATGTGTATCCAGCTGTAATTACCTTCTCACAACATGCAGGAGAGGTCCTGTAAGTCAAGTCTTAGAGCTATTACTTGAAAGCAGAAGGAAAATGTTACTGCCATTGCAGTAGCTATACCTTTACCACCAGGTTATTTATGATAAATCTAAATGAACATCCAGGTATCAGAGAAAATAACGACTTAAAATCAAACCTCTGGCTTATTACCAACAGCAAAAGCAGCTTTAATTTATATATGCAAAAAGCTTCTACTTAGAGATTGTATCCACACTGTAATTTCAAATAAACAACATTTAAAACTGCAGAGAACAAGACTTAAAGTTAAAAGCCTGATGATTAATCCATCACTTCACCTGTCTTCCCAAATTATGCATGTTTAGCCAAATAAATTATTAACAGTCTACATTTTACATGCAGCAGCTCTGAATAAAATAATCCATCATGACAAATGTTTCCAGAAGGGAGAAAAGAAAATGAAAGAGACTTGTAAACTGTTGAGAAAGCTGATGTAATGCACAAGAAGCTCTCAGAGATCTTGTAAGCAAAAAGGCTGAGCTTTCTGAACAACACCTTGCACATATTTTCTGAATGTATTCATACTTGCACTGAATTACACCGTTGTGCATTTGTAGCTGCTGTGGCTGGCAAGGAATCGCAGAGAGGGCTAATGGAATGGTTTCTGCACCTTTTCCCATTACAATGGTTTCATACCTCACTGGGAGAAGACATAGCTAGAGATAGAAAAGGTGAAAATGAAAAAGGAAGAGCTGAAAATCATGCTCTGTCAAGAAGCATGGTGTGGGGCTGACAGAAGCTGCCCAGCATAGCTGCAGTTTCTCACAAAAGCAGTCTGAGAATGTGCAGAACTGATTCAGAGCAGACAAGGAGCGACCGTATTAAAAAGCGATGCCAGCTTGTACAACACAACCAGAATAGCACTGAGCGCTGTTGACACATAGTCAGGGAAATGGGCTCATTACCTAAGGCATATGTTTGGAAACTGTTTCTGAGGGAGATTTTCTGGCGATAGGTACAGATTGTTCCTCTTTCTCATTTAGCTAGGTAACATTTTCACTGATAAAGGAGAAACATAAACCAGTTAGAGGAAGACTGACAAATTCAGGCTCATGTCTAGGCTTGAGCTTAGAAGCTGAAACCATGTCACCAAACCTGTGAGCTCTTTGTGGGGTACTCTATGTAATGAGTCAGGTTGCCCACAAGGAAGGACCTAAAACTAAAGGCACACATTTATACAGCATGTCTTGCATTTCTGTCACAATATCCTTGTATATAAAAATCTTAAAACGTGGGAGGGATGATTTACAAGGATAGGATAGCAAGGCACCAAGGGAAAGACGGAGTTTGTTAAGGGAAGGCTGCTCCGTGGGCAGGCCGTGCCCTAGTAAGTCATTCCTTGGCCCCAGTTAAATTCATTTTACCTGCTGTCATGATGTAATGTTTAAGGAGAGCTCAAATTGTTACTGATTTTCCTCCAGTGATATTATCTATTAATGTCCTGTTAGTTGCCATCATATTATGGTGGTTTTAGACAATCTCTAGTGAACAGGCGAAGTGTGCCATGCTCTGGCTACTCCACAACATAACCCTTCTCCTCAGATTGATGGTGGCATCTCTAGCTGACCACTAAGACCTCAGAGGCAAAAAGTCTTATGAAATGACAGACTGTGAATGGCTGAGGCACCAGCAATCCAATTTTCCAGTTTATTCTGGCACTGGCCTTTTGAATTTGTAATAAGGTTTGGTTATTTCAGAGTCCAAGTTTTAGTGCCAACATCATGCTGAGTTTATGCTGTAGAATAAGCCGGAGGTGCTGTCATTGTATTTCAGTGCTCTGATGGAAATTTTTTTTCAATCATTTATTAAAGCACCTTTTAAGCCCTAGATAGGATTTCAGTGTCCTGCAGCAAGTTCCACCATTCGTTTCTGTGCTGGGTAGAAGATAGCTCCTGGGCTTTTCTGAACCTGCCAACTGCCAATTTTCATTTACTGCCCCAAGATTTTTTCCATTGGAGAAAAGGTCTCTTCTGGACAACTCTTGAGCAATCCCTGCTCACCTTCTCCACAGCATCCACAAATCCACAGTGTTGTTAAGTCCTGCTGGGTCCTGTCCCTTCCAGGCTGAATAGTTCCCCTCAGCCTCCAAAGGAGGACATCCACACCCCTATACCACAGAGCTGTAACAACAGGCAGAGAGGAGCAGGGTTTGCCAGCCTGGGCAAGATGTGGTGTATTTAGTATGCTCTGGAACTAACTCTGTCACTGGTTTATGTAATACATACATGTCTCAGACACTCAGAAATCACTAACCCATTGACAGATTTCAGTGGGTTGTAACTTGGAGTGTCCTTGCTCCAGAACCACATGTTTCAAAGGAGAGTGGTAGTGCCAGCGGCTTTCCAACCAGCCCCTTTCAAAACTTCAGCCTTTCTCAGGCATGTTTGTTTTGACTGCTCCAAAGTTTCCTCTCTCTTTAATAGATGGCAAATATATTGAACAGCACAAACAAGGGAGTGCATATGATTGAGTGGAGGGACAAAACAGATGGCACATGAGTCACTCCCGTTTGCGAAGTTGATGATGAAAACACGCTCTTGCTTTAGCATCCTGCTGGAGTAATTTTTTCAAAAGACAATTGAGGATCCATACTTGGCACTGAGTTCCTACAGCCTTCCAGGTGAGAAAAGGATTGCTACCTAAGTTCGTTCCTCATACTTCAGGAGTGATCCAGGGAAGAGTTTGAGGACTGTGACAAGCCCCTCATAAAAGTGCGGCTGAACAATAGTTAACTCCCCAGCAATGGCGTGCAGGGATTGAATAATGCCACCAACACACCAACTGCGGTGCTTACCCAGAGCCACAAGCTCTCAGTACTTCTTAGTGCTTTAAGCTTCCTTGTCGGATTTTTCCACCTGCTTTGTTATTGGCTTTTAATTCCCTGTGCCTTCCAGCACTACATGTTTTCCATTTTCTTTTCCATTTTTTTCCCCACTCCATCCCAAAATCCTTCGATGGGTAATGGATTTTTTTTATGCCAACTCACATCATTGAAATAATCATAAATGACGCAAGTAGAAGACATTGGTTATGCTCTTGCCAAGAATGATCCTCGGCCTATTGGAAATAATGATTATTTGCACTGTACAAATTGGATTTCTGCCATGAACAATATTAGAAGGAAAAGGCAATGAGTATTACTCTGCTACTGAGTATTCATTGTATTAAAACAAAAATAGACATAATATCAGACAGCTACCACCTGGAAACTGCATTATGTGTTTGGGTGAGAATACAGTCCCAAACTGCAAACACATTTCCACTTGATTACTTTTACATATTGCAAGAAATTTCCTTCTAATTCAGTGACTATAACATTAATAGTCTTTATTCATGGCTGCAGACGACAGTCTTGGCTTGTGGGAACAGGCAGTACTACCAGCAAGCAAATTTAGTTACTTTTCTCTCATAAGTGAGGGAGGGGGAATTGTTGTAATCAAAGACATAAAATCAACTATCATATTGTTACTTATTTCTACTTACACTGTCTAAATTTAGAATTCTTTGGGTAGCAAAAGACATTCCACTTCATACCTAGAAAGGATATTTTTCCCCAGATAACAAGCCAGGTTTCTTCCCAAAAGTATCTGAAAATAAAGATTTGGATTTTAATGAAAAATATTATTGCAAGTCAGAATCTTTCACAAAACAAGCAAAAAAAAAGTCAAATGTGAAACCTGCCAAAATGAAGATGCACACATGAAGAAACACTTCAACACTTTTTTCCTCTTTCCTTTTCACTCTAACACTGTAAAAATAGCAATATCAAAATCGTTCCAGTCTTGCCTTTAATTTTCCTTTTTATCGCCTTCAATATTTTTTTAATTTCCTCACCTTTAAAAAACAAAAATGAAACAGTCCCTCCTTTGTGTCTCACTTCAAGCACTACAATGGGTTTTCAAAGTTTCAATGGCAATCACCAGCAGAAATGCTCGAAAACGCAAAAAAGAATTTGGTTGTGTGGGCGGAGGTGCCTGTTCAGCTTTCCTTTTACTGTCCCCAGCTGCAAAGAAATATTTGACACTATTAAAAAGTCAAAGAAATCAGGCTTCAGTGTTTTAAAAAATTACAAAAATTCCTTTGGAAAAACTATGTCGTGTCAGAACAACATTCAGAAAAAAAAAATCCTTACTGTGGCAGATGCTGGTCATTTGCATTGGAGTCCAAATAGTAATGAGCATCAGAACAACGTGAATACTTGAAGTAGCAAGGCTCTAATAAAAAAAAAAAAATAACTCACACAAACCCCATAATTTGTCTCTTACAGCATATCCTCTTAATGGAGGCGATATGGCAAGGAGAAATATATTTTATGAAGTGGTTACTGTTTCTGCACGCCCTCATCTTTAGACATTTGCCGAGGTGAGGAGCTGCAGAAAGGACACCTTCAACTTCGGAGCGAGGCAGAACCCCGCGTGCAGGACCCTCAGTTCTGAGCTGCGAGAGCCACCGCGGAAGCCTCGAACCCCGCCCCAGGCCACGCCCGGGAGCGGCAGCTCCGCAGAGCCGAGCAGGGACTCACAGGGGCGGTGCAGGAGGGACGGCCCCGCTCTGAGCGGGGAAAC
>JASSUY010029098.1:0-61263 GCA_032466535.1 Forpus xanthops
CTGTCACTGTGGTTGGAGCGGCTGCAGTGCCTGTCACTGTGGTCGAGCGGCTGCAGTGCCTGTCACTGCGGTGGAGCAGCTGCAGTGCCTGTCACTGTGGTTGGAGCGGCTGCAGTGCCTGTCACTGTGGTCGAGCGGCTGCAGTGCCTGTCACTGCGGTGGAGCGGCTGCAGTGCCTGTCACTGTGGTTGGAGCGGCTGCAGTGCCTGTCACTGAGGTCGAGCGGCTGCAGTGCCTGTCACTGCGGTGGAGCAGCTGCAGTGCCTGTCACTGTGATTGGAGCGGCTGCAGTGCCTGTCACTGTGGTTGAGTTGCTGCGGCGCCTGTCACTGTGGTTGGAGTGGCTGCGGCGCCTGTCACTGTGGCTGGAGTGGCTGTGCTTTCAGATACAAATCTATGAGGAGAAAGCAGTTCCTTCACGGGATCTAAGAACAGGAAAGCCAACAGCCACCCTTCCCACTGCATGCATTCAGAAACACACATGCTTGAGCTACAACGGAAAGGGCTGCCAAGGAAGTCCATCACAATTCCATGCCAAAATGTACCTTTACAAAGCCTTTCTCAGGAGGCACTGTCATTCAGTCTTTCAGTTTAACAATGCCATGTGACACTTTCCAATGAGCAATACTTTGGTAGAAGAAATCCCAACCACAGGAAATAAGAGGGAGCTGATAAAACAAAAGCCTTTTGAAGGAATCTACTTTACATAATGGAGAAAAGTAGGCAAACACATCCTGTAAGCTACAAAAATGAAGCTAATAAAAAGTCAGCTTCTTAGCTGTGCCTAGAAATTGAAGACAAAATATCTGAAGTTTTCTATTGTAAATAAGTAATACTGAACTGCTATATAACTGGAACTCCCAGCTACATGAGGGCTTTTAAGGAAGAAACAATCACCAAAAAGGCATATTCATTTCTTGAGTAAGATAAGCATTTCAAGAGCAAATCTTATTCTAGTGACCCCAATATAATTTTATAAGGCAAAAACCTGGATGAATCTCAATCTAAATCTTTAACTAAGCACTTATCTTACAGAGAGAGGACTGCAAGCTGTGCCACCCATCTCAGCAAATCATAGAATCATTAAAATAGTTAGGGTTGGAAAGGACCTTAAGATCGTCCAGTTCCAACCCCCCCTGCCATGGGCAGGGACACCTCATACTAAACCATGTCACCCAAGGTTATGTCCAACCCAGCCTTGAATACTGCCAGCAACGGAGCATTCACAACTTCCCTGGGCAACCCATTCCAGTGCCTCACCACCCAAACAGTAAGAACTTCTTCCTCAGATCCAATCTAAACTTCCCCTGTTTAAGTTTGAACCCGTTACCCCTTGTCCTATCACTACAGTCCCTCACAAAGAGACCCTCCCCAGCATCCCTACAGGCCACCTCCAGATACTGTAAGGCTGCACTGAGGTCTCCACGCAGCCTCCTCTTCTCCAGGCTGAACAGCCCCAACTCTCATCCTATCTTCATACGGGAGGTGCTCCAGTCCCCTGATCATCCCCGTGGCCCTCCTCTGAACTTGTCATGAGCTACAACCCTAGGACTGGTTTCTTCCTCCATAAAATACAACTGAACACACACACTGTGTAGAGAACCCAGCAAGTCATTTCAGCATGATCCAGACATACTTTAGTACATTTTTCTCTTGTCAGTTGGGGAAAGTAAAACAAAACCATGAGTTTTTAAAGAAGTGTAAATTTGAATTATAACTCAGAACCAGAAGTTAAAAGAAAGAGATCTCCCTTTCTGCCTCAATGTTTTATCCACAAAACCCTTTACCAGCAGTACAAGACACACAGGCTCTCAATCCTAGTGTACGTATCAAGGTCAGCAGAGAGAAGTTCAGTTTTAACCCAAAAAGCTGTGCAACTGTGGCAGTAGGACGGCTTTGCACCAGGCCCCCATTAATAAAGAGGCCAACAGCCTTTGTTCATGTCCAGTCAAAAACCATCTGGTCTCAGTCACTGGAGATGGCTTGGCCACAGAGTCTCACATAAGACTGAGAGTACAGATCTGTGGGAAAACGAGAGCATTAAAGAATATAAAAGAGAGCACTTTAGACCAGTGGAGCCTGAAAGTGTATCGAAGTGAAGCACTCCTGCCTGCTTGCCTCATCCGTACACTTGCATCTCAGCACTAGCCAGTGGCAGATCAGGCAACAATCCATCAGCACAGCCCACAATATTCAAGGTACCTCAACACACCCATTTGTACACCCATTTCACTCCCAAGCACCAGACAACTCAAAGGCACAGAACACAGGCCATATATATGGTAGTGTTTTCTGCTGTACGTACACATTCCCAGATAACCCAGCTGAAGTGCTTCCTGAGTAAGAGAAGTCTAGGTTTCAGTTTTAAATATTTGCCTTCTCTGTGAAAGCAGTAAGATGCCAAGAAAATAGTAACAACAGGGCACAAAACTACCAAATGAAACTAGTCAGGTACCTGTTCATCAGAGCCTCCAGAGGCAAATAAGTCTCCAGTTCTTGAAAATGCAACACAGGTAGCTGGGCCCTGTAAACAGATTCAAAAGATTGGTTTAAAAGCAAGTGAAAGAAAACTTGTTACAAAGCTCCATTGATTACAGCTTTACAAGGTATTTCTCATTGATCTTAAAGTCCTTTACAACCCTATCCTACAATTCTGACAACAACAATCTAAACACAAAATGAAAACAGCTCTTTCCTGTCAGGTAAGAGGCCCACAGTTAACCCGCTAAGCTCACTGGCCCTTACTTATTTCACACATTTTTGCCCCCAGTTTAAGATAGCCACTTTCCAATGTCCATGGCATTGAGATGGGAAACAAACCCAAGTTTTAAAGCTCCATGTTTTTCCTTATTCCCTCACCATCATTCTCTCTTCCCTTTAGAATCGGAAATCCCTAAAACTTCTGTTCATTTATTAAAAGTAGTAAAACTGATGTATTGTGCTTCAAGCAGCTTCAGTTACCCACCTGCCAGAAAGGCTTAAAGCAGAAAAGGGGGTTTAAACACACAGATACACCCAGAGCAGCATCAAAAGGCATACTGAGAAAGATTGTTAGACATAAACCACCCCCAACTACTGACAATTGTATGCATTTACAATCATAAATGATGCCCCATAAAAACATAACATCTTTTAAAACAAGTTTTGAGGAGTGATGAATCTGCCTTTCATGTTTCAATTGCAGAGCCTTCAGAATCTTTCCCAAGCATCTCCTTAGAACCATGAAAGGAAAATGCACTCAGCCAAAATTCTCACATAATCATGGAACTCCAGGGACCAGAACTTCTAACATGACCCAGGATCTCCAAGAACCTGACACCACAAGACCGCCACATGCACCAGATTCACCACGGAAAATAGTATCTTCCTTCCACACGCTTTCACAACAGCCTTTCATTGAAAATACATATTTGGTTGTGTTTAGGTTTTATTTACAGTCAGCACATGCTCTCCTATATATATTTCTAGGGTATTCACTACAGAAGACCCAAGGCTTAAAGCTCTTGCTTACTCTACCACGATATAACTTCAAAACATGTTGGACAGCTATTAACCAAAGCAATCAATTTGCATCAATTAATCTGATCAAGGTTAGAAGCATTTTAAGTCAAGAAATCTGTGCAACAGGATAACCAAATGCAAAAGATTCAGTATTCGAAGCAGACCCCAATTACTTATTTTATTTGAAACTTAGCAGTCAAGAAGCCCTCAGAGTTTCCAGCACAAGAGGAAGAAAAAGCCAAGGCGCCCTGAAGAGCACTGGTAATAAAAGAACAGGTCGCTGAATGGCAGACAGAGCAGCTTCAGGATATGCTGCATTTGTACATTAATTTCTATTGACTGCATACTAGAGTTTTGCAGGAAGCAGCTATTCTCTTTGGATACCAACTAGCAGGACTAGTGGAGCATCCAAAGGCTTCAGAAACAAAACAGAATCACTTCTTCACATCCCCTCATGTGCACAGCATGCGGCCAGGCAATGACAGAGGCTTCAAACCAAATGGGTACCCACAGGTGATGACAAGCAGCAGGTAGGTACTCCTCACAATACTATCATTTGCCATTTTTAAGCTACAGCCTGATGATGTATGCAGGTTACTGTTAGTGGACAAGGTTTTAACTGAAGAATAGTAGGCTGGCTTAAACTGCTTTTCTCTTACTTGTTTTACAGGAGAGCTGTGTGAGTCCATGCATCCAGGATCATATTCAGACAGCACAGGTGCTCACATTTTGCAGAAGCCTCTCTGTCTTGAAATAACAGTCAGTTCTGGGAGACTTTAAATGGTGCTGACTGCTAAAGCACTGCAGTGTAAAAGAGTGCATTTCACACCACGCATCTATTTTAACACACTTCCAACCAACCAGGCTGGCACTGAGATGCAGTTGAACAGACCTGGGAAATTTTTACGTGTGTTCAAGCACAGGCACAACAGACAAACTGTTCTGCTTAGAATAAAAAGCTGAGAACCCACATAGTGGAGCTTTATGTCAGCTACTGAACACATTACTTTGCAGACTCTAAGTCTGAGCTTTGCCCAAGCTGAAATGGGCAGAGGCAAGAAAGTGCATTTTCAGAGGCTACCTATGGCCAAGTGCACTGCGAAAAGCAAGCTGAAGTAAACACAGGCTGGTGGAGCATGGGTGAGGCAAAAAGCCCCACACAACAAACCAAAAGCCTCACAACAAAAAAACAACACACACCAAAACCACAACCACCACCAGGAAACTCCACCACATAGATATATCCCTCCTGACAGAAGTAGAGTTATCCCTTTTGAAGTAAGATCATGTTTGTCAAAAGGCAAGCAGGAAGCTTCTCGTCACCCTGAATCAAGATGCAAAGACAGACCATTTTGTTAAGAGCTCCCACCTTCCCAATTGGGCCCTGCATGGAAATCTCACATCCAGTTTGTTTCTGGTGTCCCTTCCTCCTTTGTGAAAGTGAACTCAGCAGTATGAATCCTGAAGGTAGACAAATACTCAAAGACTGCATTTGGAAGGAGCACCCAGCTCACTGCAATCTGTGTCCACAGCCCAGTGTGAATCTTGTGCCAGCAAAACAAGAGTCCTGATGTGGTCACTGCCAACATGAAGAGTTTTAGCTTCCTTAAAACACATTAAGGTATTTCCATATTAGCATTTCATGTGCTGTGACTTCAAAATGTTTTGAGGCCTCCTAATAGCAACATCTGACTGAACAGATCCTGATAGAAATGATCTAGAAGCAACAACTTCAAACTGCATGTGCAGGCATTAGTGCGACTGAGCTTGGTCAACTAACACAGCACTAAATAGTGCAGATATTTCAAACCAGACACAGTCACTGATCAGTTGAGACAGAGCACGTTCTATCCCACCACCTTTCCCAGCAGTTTGGCTCTCTGATCACGCTGTCAGGAATGAAGACTATAAAAAATAAAGCAAATAATGCAAAAGCCAAAAGAAAAAAGCAAATACAAAAAAAAAAAAAAAGGCAGTAAGAAAGGGCAGAAACAAGCAGATAATCAGGAAACTGCATGGTGCTGAATATTAAAGGTGTCAGAGCTGAGGATTCAGAAGCTGCACTCTGTAATAAACGTGTCAGAGTTGGGAAAGCAGAAAAAACTGAAACAAACCTTCAAGACATTAAGACAAAGTGTTCAGGAACAAGCATAAGTGAGGAATACTGGAGGAGAGCAATGCTTCACCAGGTTATTTGTTTCTGTTTAAATACTTCAGCATCTTTAGACAAAATTTAACACAGTACAAATCACATCAAAACAGGCAATAAACCAACTCCAAAGTCACAGCATTCTGAAAGGGGGAAAAAAAGTCAAGAGAACACATTTTTTCCAAAACAGAAAATTATATCAAAGACTGAATGTGCCTTTACAAATTGAAAGAAGGGGAACAAACAAGTCTGTAGACACAACATCCTCTACAGATTTGTTGACATAAATTAAGTGGAAAGTATTTTTGCTACATCCACTCACAGCACTCCGCCTGGATGTAACAGGTTTGCTATAGCAACATACAAACCATAGTTTGCTAAATACTCACAGCTTCCTATAAACACACAAAACAAAAACAGAGCTACACTTGCCAGTAATTAGACACAATCTAACTCCTATTTGTTCCAGGTAAGCACAGCAGACATCTGGCAGATTTTTTACACCCTCCTGGACCATAAGTATGTGTCTGGAGACCAAGGAATTCAAATTATCCTTCAGATTTTTCACTCCCTTTAAGCTCACTGTTTGTGTTGTAAGAGTCAAAAAGCAGCAGTTGCATATTCTTCTGTACAAGTTGTAGGGAGAATTTTACTCTTATTTCCCATGCAACTAGGACAGGTAGGATCCAGCAACCTTTCAAAGCACCACTTTATTCCTCTTTCTGTGGCAGGATACAAATGCTCTTCTATTAGGGCTTCCTGGGGGGTCCAGAAGTTCCAGTTCTGAATCCTCACTGTGCTGCAGACAAACTGATAGCACCAATCCCTAAATTCCTACAGCTTCTTGCCCTAGAGTAAACAGCAAGCTGCAGAAAGAAGGGACTGGACAACGAGATACACTAGGTCAGCAGTGAGGAACTTTCCTATTTAGTACTCAGCAGGCCAACAATACGAGGACTGTTGAGCTTTTGTCCCTTTCAAATAGAGTTTGAAATTAGAATCCTTTGGTGATAATGGGAGAAAGCTGCAGAAGGTTTGAAGGAAAGTACAGAAAAGAGAAAAAAGTTATCCTCTGGAAGAACCGAGCGAAGAACATTGCCACTAATCAATATCCCACTTATCTCCCCTAGTGAAAGAGGAGAACCAGGCCAGATGAAGAGTGCCCAGGGAGCCCTAAAAGAGCAAGCTACCTGCCCACTGGATACAGTAAAGAAACTGGAAACAAAGAGGAAGCCAGACAGAAGGAATAATAACAGACTCAAATCTAGTCCTTTGCAGCAGTGTTCCCAATGAACAAGATTTGGGCAAGGTCAGATCACCACACCATGGTAACTGAAACACCAGGCATTATCCCAGTTGTAGCTGCACATACAGGTAAGAAGGATGAGGGTACAGGATGCTACATGATCTACTTTATATGCAGACTGCTCCCCAGAGATAGCACTTACACCTATTTTCCCACTTCCTTCAGAAGGAGGCTAGTGATCACAAGGCCTTTAGTGCCCTAGCAATTCACAGGTTGATCAGCTCACACCAAATATTAAGTGTGGCGTTAAAAACAGATATTCAGAACTATTCTGAATGGCTCAAATGCATTCAACACCTATAGAGAGATGGGATCCCAAGCCAGGACACAGATTACAACACTGAATGTGTGACTGGCAGGATGCTAACAGCATCAGCAACAGTTGACAACGGGATGATAAGAGACATCAGGGATAGCGCCCCTGAACACAAAGCTTTCATAGGTGGAGATAAAAATAGGTACCTCTGAAGTAAACACATAAGAGAAAGGCCAAGAGTTTGGTTTGGAGAAATGGAACTATGCCTGGAGCAGGCAGCCATACCTTTATGCAGGTAGCAGCTGAATGCGTACCAGCTATAAATAATAAGCTGACAATCACAGCCCTCCTGAACACCATTTCCTCCCCCAGAGAACTGCTGGAGCACAGAAGACACACAATTTCAAGGACAGCAGGGCCAACACCAACAGTCAATTCAAGTCAAGAGAGGCCAGACTCGCAAGCTTCAGCTAGGAACAGAGCTAATACTGGCTTCAGCATAACAGAAGAAACAAGTGCCAGGCTGGAGAGGGTCCAGGTATAAACCAGAGGAGAGTATTTAATGACGCACAGTCTGCAATAAAAGGAGAGGCAGACAGAAAGGGAGCTGGAGAGACAAGTGGGATCAAGTAGATTTTAATCTACATTTTTAAGTCCTAAGAGAAATGGATACATACAGGAGAAGAACACAGTAAGAGAGAAAGAACTGTTCCAAGAGCTAGAACAAGGCATATCTGGAGGATACAAACAGTTCAACTAAACACAAATACCCTAAAGACAATCTGGAGATGAGGATAAAGGCATCAGCACAGGCACTGTACATCAAGATGTGCAGGGCAAAACTGAGTATTGTCCTGAAGTAGGGACAGAGTGGAAAGCTACAGGGATCGTGGAAAGAATCTACATCTCCAACAGCAAGTATAAGAAAACTGTTTAGCTAAATCAGTTAAACTCCCAGAAACTGTGCAGTGAGAATGATAACACAAAGGAGAGAAAGGGAACCAAGGGGAAAAAAACACAGGGGACAGAGATGGCAATGGCAACAAGAGATGTCTTCATGCAGACAAGGAAGTCACAAGGATTCTCAGTTCACTGAACTTTGACAAATTCTGTCAAACACAGACCAAAATTGTCACGCCTGCACCTTCCTTCACACGGGAGTAAGGACTGCAGCTAACAGGGAAAATTTACACCTTCTAAATGAATCTTCAGTAGCTTTTAAACTGCTGACAGCTTCGCTTAAAGACGAAACACAAGGAAAGAAGAGAACACTTGTTTCTTTGAATACTCAGAAATGCTATTCTAAAGTCAACTGCTTGTTTGCAATACACCTTTATCTGCCTTCGTTGGCCCAGTTCTGTGGAGCCCTGAGATGTCCTCAACACCTTTCAAAGAGGACTAGGCCTGCAGGGATGTTTAATGCCACCCAGGCAGAGCTGGCAGCAGAGTGTAAAGGAGCACATTTGCTTCCTGTGCACCTGCTCTGATCTTGCTCTTTAGTCATCCAGCAAAGCAGAGTGTGCTTATGCCACCCAGGTAGGTAGAATACAGTTACTTCACAGTTCAGGTCAAGGTTGCTTGGGGAATCATAACTTAGCATTTTGTTTCTTCCTATTTATAAACATAACAATGCAGATGTTTCCTAAATATTTACTGAGAACTTCCATTCCACCAAGGAATCAGTCTGGAAATGCCCTCATCAAACCACCCAAAGGGCAGATGAGCCCTGTGTACATACCTGCTTGCCTCTAGCAACCCTTCAGAGGTGACCTCCAGGTCCTAAAACATTCTGCTCCTCAATGATGATTCAGTAACAGAGGTGGACCTACACAGCAACCCTGTGTCTCATCTGTATGGAATTAGGCAAGAGTACTTCACAAGCTTGAAGCACTCCAGAACTAAAATATGCAGCATAATACAGAATGAGACTTTGCAGCTGCAAAATGTCAGCTTTAAGCTGCAAACTCCTGTCTCTAACAGTCCTTCTGCTACAAGGGGGCCAGCTACATTACAATTAAAGACAGCAATGTAAACTTGGCTATCCTCCTTACATAAACTACAGCTAATCAGCTGCTAACAAATTCCTGGCACTCCAGCAGTTGCGTCAATGTATGCCTAAAGGACCTTAAGTCTTTTTCCTTCAAGTGTCCACTCGCATGCAGCCTTCCCAGAACAACATAACAGCAGTCAGCTGTCAGAGGAGGAACAAAGTCTCAACCAGAATATTCACCCACGCAATCACAACTTAAGAATGTCCTCAGAACAGGCTGTTCACTTGGTGACTAACCTATACCTTTCACTTAGAAAGGACCAAAAAATCCACATCCACTTCATTTTTAGCCACTTGGAGATACTGGCAGACATCACAGTGAGAACGGGGGGGGGGGGGGAAGCCCTCAGTATTAAGTAGTCTAGATTTACCTATGAGGAGAGCAGGCTAGAGAAGCAGCTGGTGCCAGAATCCATCCCAGTAGCTTCTGATGAAAGCAAGGCCTATTGTCACTACCAGTTGCTTAATGCAAATGAAGCACAAGTTATCATACACTTTTAGTGGAAGAGTGAGGTATTTGTTAAATCAGGCACGAAAAAAACTAATCCACAACAGTACAGCACATGGCAGCAGAGGGAATGCCAGTAAGGGTTGTGCTAGGACTGGCTCCACTGCCATCTTGGCTCAATACACTTGAAAACAAGCAGAAAACACTACCTTGCCACTTTTATGCTTCTACTTGTTTCCAGACTGAAGGAGGTGTAATCACACAGTGGCAGCTACCTACAGTTGTGCCACTGTCAAAGCATTCCCAGTGCCACTTAACTGCCTAAGAGAGAGTGGTGGTCCTTATCTTACTGATCTGAAACAACGGTGGTGGGGAAATGCAGAGCTTGAACTCTGCTTCTGAACACAAATTACTGATTTATGCCCGAAGTACAGCATCAGCCTAAAGGGACTTCCCACTGTCTAATTCTGAAGAGCTCCATCACCATAATCAGTTTTAATTCCCATTCAAAGCTAAACTCTTTTTTTATGTACCACTGCACTCGGTGAGGTATAGCCTACAGCTTACAAGATAGGAAAACAGAAAGCAAGTTCAGGCTCCTGCTAAACAATAACAAGGCACATCTCTTCTCGATGTAAGGGTGAAATGTGTACAGATCCCTGTTCCTCCACACTTACCCTTTTCTTACTTCCCCAAGAACTCGCTTGGCAAATTGACACAAAAGACAAATAGGAAAACAAGATTAAGACAAATGTAAAAGGTTTACAGTCCCTATCTGATTGAGTATCCACTTAGTCCAGTTTTCAAAGTAAGCAAGTAAGCAAGTATTATGCAGTCAGCATTCGTTATCTTGCCCCTATTCTTTACAGCATTAAACACATCTTTCAATGAATTAGAGCTGTAAGTCTGAGTTTGTCCTATATTTCCATTAATATTGCAATAAAGTAAAAATGTTCAATAATACACAGCAAAAGGGACATTACAGAACAAACTCAGCTTTTTAGATATCAAAGCAGTCACCAAACAAAGCCACAAAAAGGCAGAATTATCAGGTTTGCAGCTTGCACAACTACCATTATTGCCCAGAACCATCCCCACCACAACAGCTTCAGGCTACAATTTTCCCCAGGTAGTTTTGATGCCTTAAGATTCAGCCTCCATTTTCACATAGACAAGCAGGTTAATTTCTGTTCTCTTCAACCCTTTGGAAAGGGAAGCTTTAAACCATGTCTGCTCTTTCATGCCTTTGAGCCCCACTGTCTATTGACAATGAAATTAGTCTATTTATTTTCATTTAACATTTAAAAAGAGAGCACAAAGCAGTCATGTAATTAACCTTACAAGCAACACATCCAGCAGCATAATACTAACAGGCCCATCAGTTAAAATTAACTAACCAGCAGCATTTACAACCTTCAATTACTTAATTCAGTCCATTAACAAAATGGAAACATGTTCCCGAATCCTATCCCCAAAAAAGTTTCCTCCATTTTACCACTACTGCCCTTAAGTCCCCTGCCAGGTGAATAGCATTTATCCTCACAACATGTCAGAGGCTGTTATCTGCACCACTTTAGAGAAGCAGA
The DNA here is from genome assembly GCA_032466535.1 of Forpus xanthops. Lineage (NCBI taxonomy): Eukaryota > Metazoa > Chordata > Aves > Psittaciformes > Psittacidae > Forpus > Forpus xanthops. The sequence continues at coordinate 11,297 of JASSUY010029098.1, forward strand.
CAGTCAGAGCTGCAGTACAGAGAGTGCATGACAGACTCAAAGTCTGGTGTCTAAGGCACAGCTCTGACTATGCCCTTTAAGTCTTAGACTTGCATCCTCAGTACTGGACCTCCCCTGACAGTTTCTCACTCCCTCCATTCCTGCCTTACCTCCTTGCCTTCCCACAGGCCTGCCTTTCAAAACAGCAACTATCTCAAAGATTATTAGTAGTACAGTCATCGCAATTTTATGCAAGGAGGTTTTCAAAAGATTCTGAAAGGCCATGAAGAATGAAAGGCTGAAAGACAGCTCTGCTCAGTTTGTGATGGGTTTATACATTACTGCATAAAAGGCTTTGCCTCACCTGGTGACCATGAAGAGTATACAGAAGTCTTCCTTCTAGCAAGTCCAGAATTTTAAGAGTTGAATCATTGGAAGCAGTAACCAGATAGTTTCCAGAGGGGTGAAAGGAAAGACTGTTTACCACAGCACTGTGCACTGAGGGTGGAAAAAACATACATAATAGTCACTGAGGCTGGTTTACATAAGCCCAAGGCAAAAAAATAAAGCACAACCACATTTCACTTTTCTGTTCGAAAGTTTAACAGGAAAATGATCATGGGGGAAACATTCCACAGAAACTCTTCAAAGCACCAGAGAACAAGGGCAGCACTCAATTCTTGTAAAAATGGGAATTACTTTACTGAAAGGAAAAAGGAAGCTTTGCCAATTCTTGTGGGAGATTTAAGGCTACAAAAGCTTCCAGCATCCCCCCAAAATGTAACTCTATACCCAAGTGATCTATATGGCTCTGTGAGAGAGCTGGACATTGACATATTTTACTACTGTGGAGCTGCTGTTTTCACTTCCAAGTCATTCTAGAATAAAATCTATATAGTAGTACATTAAAAAGAAGACAAATTACAATGAAAGGCAAACTCGAAGTTGGCACTGCACAGGTTCTTTTGGCTTACTATTCAACTTGAACCAATACTAGATTGAAGAGAAAGTAGGAAAGAAAAGCCAGCAACTTAACAATGGGCTAGTATAAGCATTATTTCTTCAGACATCCAATTTGTCTCCCCAGAAACTTAAAACTAGTATGAAAACTGGAAGTTCACACTCTTGATTGCCTAAAGCAGTCCTTTCTGTGTGAAGATGAAGCCCAAGAGTTATTTTGAAAAGAGCTAAAGAAAATACTCTAAGAAGAGAGTCAAACTACACCTAAGTTCACTGTAACATTAAACATTTACTTGTAGAGCTTTTCTTTATTCCTCTCCCCAAACTTAAATTAATATGTTCAGTAGCCTGCTTTATGAAAACACACAGCACTTTACATTTGTACAGCTTTCTGAGCCTATGTGACATTGAGACCACACTTGAAGAGTTTTAACAATCCAATTATTCTTAATTATACTGTATGCCCTCCAAATGTTCTGATATCTTGAATCTACTCCTAATACATCCCCCCAACTGAATTTATATTCCTTTAAGAATTTAATGCACACTTCAAAACCAAACTGCACATTAAAAGACCTCAAAATACAAGTTTAAAAGATACTGGAACCAAACATTTGTTTTGCAGATGTGGATTTGAAGCAGAAATGTGAAATAGCCTCAACAGCTCAACTCTAAACCAGAATGTATCAACCTCTGAAACTCGCAGGAACACCAGATACCTCAGCTCAGGTTCTGAGAATGTGACTCCTCCTGACTTGGACTACTAAGAAACACAGAAAGAAAATTTAACTCACAAAGGTAACTTCTAAACAGTTCTTGTTGGTGCTAGATCTTCCTCTACCCCCAGCCCTGTGTTATACTACATATTAAAGGGGAAAAAGCCTATGTGGAGTATTTCTTCTTGAAAGAATGCTAAATACATTTTCTCTTTGAAAACTGTATTCTGAGTGATTTTTTAATACTCCTCACTCCATTAGCGTCTAAATTCAGATAAAGACAAACGTGTTGTTAAGACAAGTCCTGAAAGCAATCACATCAGAAACAAAATTAATGATATATCCTCCAAGTTCCACAGAGTGAATAAACTATTTTCAGCTTTACAAAAAAACCTTTTCATAATGAAAAGAAATGACATAGCAAGTGACTGTGTAATCAGTAGAAGCTTCTGTGCCCAAGCAGTTCTTAGCTGTTGGAAGCCATTTCTTCATCTCTCTTCTGCCAAACCAGCTCATACCTCCCACAAGCCCAGTTACCACCTCCCCAAAAACTTGCAAACACATCCTGCAACCTCATTTGATTCATGCTGCAAACAGTAAATGCAGTGCAGCACAAGGTGGCATCTCCCACTGACTTGCTGCTACAAGCCTACCCTTCTGCCAGCTAAGCTCTAAAAAACCAGTCAGTTAAGAGACTTACACTGGGGGGTTAACTGAGTTAAACTGAGTTATGCCAGCCTGTAAAGGGACTGAACATAACTGTCCCAAGTCTGACAATATTACTTGGATTGAATGCAACAACTTAGTAACCACCAGTGAGAAGGTAAGTTATGATGGACTTGACACAGCCATAGTTCCTAGTGAACAGATAACCACATCCAAGCCCCATCTGAACTACAGGAAAGTATCAATTTTTCTTTTTAAACAGCAATTAATACAAGGTTAGAGATGTTTCCATAGAACTGCAAAAAAGGTGCTCCCTCCCCAGCTTTGCACAGGGAATAAATTCCAGGCAATAAACACTGGCCATTTTTGCAGGGGAATCATAAAATAGTTAGAGTTGGAAAGGACCTTAAGAACATCCAGTTCCAACCCCCCTGCCATGGGCAGGGGCAACTCATACTAAACCATACCACCCAAGGCTCTGTCCAACCCAGCCTTGAACACCGCCAGTCATTGAGCATTCACAACTTCCCTGGGCAACACATTCCAGTGCCTCACCACCAAACAGTAAAGAATTTCTTCCTCAGATCCAATCTAAACTTCCCCTGTATAAGTTTGAACCTGTTACCCCTTGTCTTATCACTACAGTCCCCAATGAAGAGTCACTCCCAAGCATCCCTATAGGCCCCCTTCAGATATTGGAAGGCTGCTATGAGGTCTCCACGCAGCCTTCTCCAGGCTGAACAGCCCCAACTCTCTCATCCTATCTTCATAGGGGAGGTGCTCGCGCTGTATAAGAAAGCATCAAGCAGAGGACTGAATAAAGCATCGCTCTTCTCCTGCACAGTTACCATGAGCAGAGCATATTCTACTCTGCTAAAAAAAAAAAAAAAAAAAAAACATACAATACAAAAAGTTCTGCAGTTTGCTATTTCCAACGTTCATTTATGAAAGTCACAGTGGGAACAAGTCCTGGCAACAAGAACAACACTTCTAAAAGACTAATCAGTTTTGGAAAACAACCCAACTTGAAACACGCAAGAGCCTGTGGCAGGACTACTTAGCTCTTAATGCCTCAATGCCACTCAATCCTTAAAATGGATTCCCTCAAAATCAGACAGCACAAGCACATACTGAGGGACGAGATGCCCTCTAGTGGGAATGAGACGGGAGTTTCACATGCGAGAGCCACAAAACTAAACCTGGTTTAGCCAACAGGTATGTGTATAAACCCTCAGAAGAGCAGGATTTATCTCCCAACCCCAAAACATGTTACAAACACATCAGTTTGCAGCCACAGGTGCATAAAGTGACTGCACCCAGCTACCACTGCAATTTTAGGTTTCTTTGAACTAGAAATAGTCATAAAAGCCAAAATTTAACACACAACTGGGATTTACACAGGAGCTGTTGAAAGTAACACTTGTAACAGGAAAAGATCTCTTCAATAGCAAGGCCGTTGGACTAAAATGCCATTCAGTGAGGGTGGGATACAGGGGAAAGATAATTCCCAAACATAAAATAGAAGCCTGGCAGCCAAACCTAAACCACATTAGATTCTGACAATTTAATAGCAGCAGAAAGCAGGAAAAGATGATTTTTGAGCCAAGCTATACTGTAGTTGGAAAGCACGCTGCAGATCATGCCACTGGTGAAAAGCTGATAAAGTTAAAGGACAATCTGACACTGTTCAAGTATTTAAACATACCTCCTATTTTAGCAACAAGACTTCAGGAATGCATTCCCAAGTTTTGATATGGGTCACAAGTTCACAGTACTTACTACACAATGAATGACACTTCATCACTGTAATTGCACCAATTCAATACTGATGAATTGGAACAACAGTCACCAAAAGATTTGATTTCCATGAGATTTTGTTGGCTATCAGAGAAATGGCAGTGATTTTGAGTCTATAATAATAACTGAAGGAATTAAAGAAACATAAATCACATTAGATAAGAGTTCAAAGAGTGCTCGACTTGGCTACAAAGGGAGAATACACCTGAGGACCACTGCACAAGCTAGGAACAGAACACACTGCAGGAGCAGGAAGCTGAAGCTAGAAATAAGGAATATGCTTATTTTTTTTATACTCGGGAAAAAAAAACCTGTTCCAATCATAGTAGTACCACCATCAGCGCTTAAGAGTCAGATCACAACAGTAATGCCACCTACACACAAAGATCACAAGAACAGCAGAACTATGAAAGCATCCTGAAGTTTGCAGACTGTTTCTACTCCACAGTAGCCTCTTTTTTGGGAGCTTTTATTTACTTTTTTATGGAACCCAAAGGCTTTTCATAATCTCAGTAGCTTCTCTGCAGACAAACTGCATTTGCTTTGAGATGAGTAACCCCCACTGCCCTTACCTGCCAGAGGAGGTTCTAGTCTTCCACAGGCTGCTGTGAAGGAAGACAAACCTAAGAACGATGCTCTTTAAACATCACTGCCCCTCCTCTGCCTTTCTTTATCAAGAGAAACCAGAAATTTGTATTGAGATCCTGTAAATTCTTTTAATGCCTTGCGAATACAGGGGTACACAGTCAAAAGCACCTTAGAAAATAATTCTAGTTACATAAAGGCAGTAGGACCAACAGCTTTAATCTGGAACTCAATTTTTGTGTCTTAACTTGCAAAGTTTGCAGGAATTAACTGCAAGCTCTTACTACTCTGCCTTTTCTGCCTGGCATTCAGCTGGAACAGACAGCATCTGCTGCATAGGGCAGAGAGAACAATATACCAAGCTCCAGCCCAGTATCTCTGATCTGCTTTACTAGCATGCAAGAAACAGCCTTCATGACAAGCTAGCAAAATTCAGTTTAATAAGCTATCTATACTGGAAACAGTGCTTGAAAATGCATAGATTTCCAAAATGTTACAAAAACCCTAAAAATTCTTAGCAGTAAAGGAAATAAAAGCCATGTTTGGGCTCAAGAAACTAACATGCACAAAACAGGACAATCAAAGAAGCTTGAACGGATGAGAAAGTACCTTTTCCTATCCTGTTCTACCAACCAGCAGCACTAATCACTTTGACAAGAACAGGTAATGGGAGGACATGACATTTGGAAGGTAAGGGGAAAAAAGAATAAGAAAAGATTTAGACTCCTAAATATCAATCTACTCCAAGAACAAGCCCACCTGGGCAAGTCATGCCAAAGTCAAAGCTAATTCCAGAAGCTAAAAACACAGCAGATACTAGAGGAAAAAACAGGATCATGGTACAGAATTGCAATTGATTGACTTGGGATTTTCCTCTTTTGTTAGCTTTTCCTAGTTTTCTCATTAAGAACTTATCCTTTTGCTTTGCTGGAATGCATCTTACTCCTCCTATAGGCTTATTCAGAAACAAAGGCCACATTCTTTTTGCTGCACAACTCAAGAGCAGTGAATACGAGCCAAGAGACATTGCAAGTAACAGCTATGCTCACTTGCAACATGGGACAGTTTCAGCATCTGACTTTTATGCTTTTTGATGGTGGTCAGGGGAGAAGAAATCAGAAGAGAAGTGTCACTCACCTATGTGTGAAAATCAGTCCTGGAGCTAACACAAAGGAAAGCATGATTTTGAGAGTAAAAAAGGTCCCACTGGCAGACCTAACCCAGTCCCTTTCTGGAAAGGCAGCAAGTGATAGAGAAACAGTCCTTGGACGTGAGAACAATCCATATCAACACATGGGAAGGTCCAATTTCTCTGTGATCACAACTTGCCTTGATAATGTTGAAGAAGTCTGTTCATCCTAACATCCCACACTTTCACTGTGCTGTCTGTGCCAGCCGCAGCAATGCAGGTACCACTGGGATGAAAATCCACGTGATTCACAAACCTGTAAATTGCAGTTAAATCGAGCTGTTCACATTCAACTCTTGCTAAAGCTCAAAAAGGTCTTTTTAAGAAGTGAAGCTACATCATGATGCATTGAACATTACAGTAAGGAGGAGATAACCTGGAAATTCACATTGCTGAATTTCACTTAAGACCTTCCTTATAACCCAAAGTAGACTGCAGGAGTAAATCTAAGCATACCATCTTCAAGGTTTTGCATGATAGGTGTAGGAGCTGAAGCTACAAGCCTCCTGAAATCTGACAGATTCACCTGTCACAACACCACTTTCAAGTGTTCATTTAATGTTTGCAACATTTATGTTTTCTATTAAATTAACAGGATTTCTAGAGTGGTGCATATAAGACTGAACACGTACTTTGCTTAACTGATTTCAAGCTGGAACTTACTGACTTTGTGCCTAAAATCATAAGCTATTGTTTAGGTAGCAAGGCTGAGATCAAATTCCTTTCCGGACCTGTATCCTATCCATTTTTATTTTGAACAAACAAGTACAGTAAAACCTTCAGAACCTTCAGTGAAGAGTATCTCATCCAATCCACACAAGGAACGACATAGAATTAATTATCCTTTGAGTGTTCTTGGAACATATAGTGAGGAAGTTGAGATATTTCAACAGGTTCTTAAGAGCACTAGAAAAAATAATGTCTGAATGTGTCGTATCATCACTGTATATTACCTGGAAAGAACACAACTACGTACTTAAAAATACAGTGCAGCAAGAAATTAGGAAGATTCCAGTCTCAGTTCTCTATGGGCTTGTTTTGTGATTCTGGACAAATTAGTTTTTGCCATAGCTCAATATTTTCCACGGAAAAACAAACCAAACCAAATCAAAAAAATCAACAAAAAATCCAATTCAACAGCTGTTTTTCTGAATACAAAGTGGGTTTTGGAATAACCCTTTTATTCAAAAATGTAAGGATGAAACAAAGCATCCAAGTAACATCTCTCAGTACACTTTTGTTCTTTCAAGTTTCTTTAACTCGGAGCAAAATAAAAGACCTTAACATAGCTGGAAGGAGAAATAAAAGAAGTTAAGGGACTGGAGCACCTCCCATATGAAGATAGGCTGAGAACGCTGGGGCTGTTCAGCCTGGAGAAGAGAAGGCTGCGTGGAGACCTCATAGCAGACTTCCAGTACCTGAAAGGGGCCTATAGGCATGCTTGGGAGGGACTCTTCATTGGGGACTGTAATGACAGGACAAGGGGTAACAGGTTCAAACTTATACAGGGGAAGTTTAGATTGGATCTGAGGAAGAAATTCTTTACTGTTTGGGTGGTGAGACACTGGAATGGGTTGCCCAGGGAAGTTGTGAATGCTCAGCCACTGGCGGCGTTCAAGGCTGGGTTGGACATAGCTTGGGTGGCATGGTTTAGTGCAAGTTGTCCCTGTCCATGGCAGGGGGTTGGAACTGGATAATCTTGAGGTCCTTTCCAACCCTAACTATTCTATGATTCTATTATTAAGCAACTCCACAAATAAGTAAACATAAAGAAACTAAGGCTTGACATGTTGAACAGTTACGGAAATATAACCCTCAAGGTTCTAATCCGGAGAAATCATTAAAAGGTCAAAGCAATCCTGGAAGCTCTTTTTTGACTCTCATCCTCTGCTGGCTGTTTTTGTAATAGATGCTAATGATTTTTTTTAAGAGGTGGAAATGTCTGCCAGGACAAGGGCTCCTGACTGCAGTCACTAAACCAGCTGTACATTCACCAAGCAGCCCCGTTTCAGAGATCATGGAAGGCTGGTCCTCGTGCACTGCCAGGTACTTACCCCCCATGCTCACAGAAGGAGTGTATACATTCTCTGCTGGTTTTATCCCACAGTTTGACAGTTTTATCATCGCTGGCTGACACTATCAATCGTCCATCAGGAGAGAATCTAAGATAAGAGTTACAGCGATTAAGAAATGTATGTAGTCAACTGGATTTGGTCAGCTGTGAAGGTATGCTGGTAAACACACCTCACTCTTCATGAAGTCATACTGGCATCAGTAAGATTAAAAATCCAGTCACTGTAAATTGAGGAAAGAAAAAAAAAGAAAAAAGCAGGCCATAAGTCCTCATTTATCCCTGATGCCACAAGCACATAAAATAACTCTCAGGAACGTCTTGAGTCTGATATAAGTTCTCATGTCCTACTTGTTTGAATTTAAGTGTACCTCAAATTATTTCTCTACTGTAACTCAAAACAATTGCTACCTTTGCCACAAGCATTGAGAGCAATACAATTACCCTCAAGATAACAGCTACAGCAGAAGCTTCAGCACACAAGTGCCTTAGAAGAATGTGTTAAGCTCCTATTTCGATATTTAATGCACAAGAGAGATTAGTATGTCTTCAGACGCATATATTTTACAGGATCAGGACTTGAGTACCTAACCAGAGATCATCATCATCATCCATACCAGAAAAACATTCTTTCTGCTCTACTCTGGGCATCTATAGGAGTACCTGCCACTAACATATTCAAGAAGTATAATGAACCTTTTCCCTGCAGAGAAGCTGTGGGTTTGTCCTTGATGCATATATATATAAGAACTCACAAGACACTTGAATCATCCTGAATACAAATGTGTTGAGAAGACCTTTATGGTCAGTCTCTGCTTTGAGGGATAAATCCCCATCTGTCAGAAAGCTACACTCACCTGGCACAGCGAACCCAGTTTAAGTGTTGACTGAGTGAGAACAGAAACTTCTGCCTGTGAACTGTCCACACCTTGACTGTTTTGTCATCAGAAGCTGTAACTAAGGACTGGCCATCGCTGGAGAAATGAACACTTCTTACAGTTGCTGTATGAGCCTTGAACACAGTAGATTCTCCTTTGCTATAAAGAAGGAAAGAATACTTTAAAACCACACAGAAGGAGAGCAAAGATATTATGTACCTGAAAACACAAAGCTTCTGTTTGTATTAACCACCACTTCTATAAGAACTGCATGTGCTTACGTTAGGAAGAAAACATTGATCAACCCCAAACAGATGCTTTCTGAGCTATACAGGATACATAAGTAAAACCAGTTGTTCCAGTTCAATCAGAAACCAGAACTCAATCCAACAGGAAACTCACGTTTCCTATAAAGGGAAAAAAATGCTATTTATTACTTATTTGTTCAACCATTTAAATCAGTATTTATGGAAATGCCAATATAGAAGATGCTGAGATTCTGTACTGTTACCAGGTTCTTTCCTGCAGGCAGGTGAGAGGGAAGGTGTTTTCAGAGTTCACCTAGATGAAGCAAAGCAGGCAACTGCCTCACAACTGTCCCTGTACTGGCCCATACTTCAGCTGAACACTTTTGATGCAGCATCACACACGAAATAACACAACTGAATTCAGTATGCCTGATGTTGTACAACTCTGAGCAAGCCACCATTCACCCGGCCAGGCAAGACAAAAGACGACGGTACAGTTATTCTTTTTTACCCATCATTTCCAAATGAATGCAAGAGGCATTCCTCTGGCAAATAAATGCAACGTATGCTTAGAGATCCAACAGGTCTCTTGGTATCGAATTCTTGGTACAAAATACATCTCCAGCATGTAATGTACTACCAGGAGCCCCATATTCACAGACAGAAAAGAACAAGAGAAAGACATGGTGGTTTGCTCTCTTCTCCATTAGGATTTAACAGGCTTTATACTGAGACTGAGGACTACTAAAACTGCGAAGGCCCAGAAATCAAAATACTACATATCTTCAGCAATATTCCCTTTCTCCTCAGAAAAGGTCAGAGCTGCCTAGCCTTATTTAATCCTTTATCTGCCAGAAGGCAAGGAACACTGAAGGGTACCTCTCAGAAAAGTTTTCCTTCTGTTCAAAACTACAGAACATCCCCAGGTCTGATAAACACTCATGAAGAAAAAGACAAAGTTCTGCCAGCATGGCTTAAAATAAACAAATCCCAAAGACAGAAATCACACGCCAGGAAGGTGTTAACTCCTTCTGTAACATAACGCCCTTGAAAGGCGACACAAGTTTTCAGATTCTTTGGAAGCAGTGTCCTCACCCATAGACCATGGGGCTGCTTCTCCTTTCCCTTTTATTGACAGTGCAACACTGGTAAGCTGAAGATCTCAAACCTGATGTTGAGCAACAAGAACTTTTTGTTGTTATAGTTATGTTTCAGTATCTTGCTTAACACTGCCAGAAAAGCAAAGGATAGATTTGCTAGGGGGAAAAACAGACTGGGAGAAAAGGGAAGAGAAAAATCCAGCAGTTCACCACTGATGAATTATATGAGTGACCTCTAAATCAGCAAAGGAAGTTAATACTAAGCTTTGCAAAGGATTTTAGTTTTGTTTGCAGTGCAATTTCAAAACCAAAGTACATCTCTTTTATAAGAGCTGTCACATAAAATGTTTTTTTTCTGTCCCTCAAACAGATCCCAGTCCTACAGCTGGAGAACTGCTATCAAGAAGCAAGGAGAAATCTCAACCCATAGTTAAAACACCACAGGAGACATTGAAGGGAATAAATACTTACACACTGGGAACCCATAAACGGACTGTTTTGTCTCTAGAGCCTGAAGCTACGAGGTGACCAGAAGGTGAAAACTGAACACACATCACTGCATCTTTGTGGCCCACAAAGCGATAGGCTCTCATCTGAGGTCTCATATTCCAGATCATCAGGCACGAATCCATAGAGCCACTTGCTGAAATATAAAGTAAAAACAAAGCCACAGAAAACCAAACTTGCATTAATTCCCCTCCACTTACATTGAAACTACATTTCATAGTCAGTTCACCATCACAGTTTCCAGAATTGGAAGCACCCTGTCCTCAAAGCTTCACCAATGTATTGCATATTGTATATTTCACTGTTAATTCAAACAAAGTCAGTTGTGCATTGGCTTGGACTGACAATTTACTTCCAAGAGCCAGGTCATGCAACAGCTGCAGAAGCAGAAGCCATACAAGTTGCAGAACTTCTTCCACATAAACACATACTAAGGAAACACAGAGGAAGTCATGAATGAAGGTGCTCACATCACTTTTTTTACTGGGAAGCAAGGACAGCTACTAGTTGCAACAGCTACAATATCACGTAACACGTATCACGTAACAGATTAAGCAGAGAAGTGCTGCAAGTTGGTGACTGAAAGGCAACCCAGCCACATCCCCCTCCCATCCATCTCCCTTATTGCAAAATGTTGATCAAATTCAGCTCAGCAGTTCTCAATATGAAAAACACAAGCTTGCCACATAACTAGAGCAGTGTTCGGTTTGCTATTACTATGAAAGGTCCGCAAGACTTGATGGCAGCCATAAGAGGCTTTAAGGAACTATGGATGGAGATGAGGTACCTCCATCTATTCACACCAACCCTTTGACTCATGCCTACTCTTATACTCACTTGTGGAAATGAAAAACCAAACAACTAAACAACAACCACCACAACTTGCCTTTACTCTTGGGCTTCTGAGAGCAGTGGAAGAGGGCAAAGGCATGCTCCAAAGACAGGAAGGAAGAGAAAGGACTGGAGGGAGACCCCACAGGGCAAAGACTTTAGTTACAGGAAAGTGACCATTCCCCAGAACAGATGCTGCTTATCAAGATCACCCTGAGCAGCAAGAGCAAATGGTCACTTAAGCTACATCCCCCTCTCTACCTGACAAGAGTGATATCAGTCCCTGCCAAGAATATCAGAACAGGCTTCCTAAATGCAAGAGTAAATTTCACTTCACTCTAAAACTCCTCTGCCCAGGTCTTATCACCAACTTGGTGCAGTGAAAATCACCCTAGTGATTTGAAAAAGAGTAAACATATGCCTGTGGTAACTTAAAGTCTCAAACAAAAAACCCTTCAAATCAATTGTAATGCCTAAATAATAGAAAACTAGAATTTTCCACAGGCAAATACAGAATATATGCATCTTAGCCTGCTAACAAACCCGAGCTGCTTCTGTATCCCTCTACCCATGTGCCAAGTGGGGCATATCTTCAGGGAAAGCTTATGATGTGCCTAGAAAAAAAAAAAAAACAGCAGTTTGATGGTAGGTTTTGACATAGCAGGATCATAATTACAAGAATATTTCAGTTCATTAGTGAGATGGCAAAACACCAAACAGCTTTTGCTGGAAATGTCCTATTTCACAGTTATTTCAACATAAAAAAAAAAAAGTAATTGTCATCCCTCTTCCTGCTATTGATTTGGGATTCATATATGCATAACGAATTAACCTGTTTGAAATGGGTATGTTCCCTAAGGAAAAAAAGTATTTACTTGTCAGTTCAGCTGTTTCTGTTTGGGTTTGTATTTCCTACAGGCAACACGTTTCCTTAGATATTAAAATTTATGGGGGGGGGGACAACTGTGTAAAAGTAGACTGAGCTGCAGTTCAGTGTCAAGATGTTTGAATGTTAGACACAACTACACTAAGTCACTGTCTGGCAAGGATAGCAAGTTGCCGTATGACAGCCTCCTCCAAACTGACATTAGAAAATTCGAGGAAGAGAATGCTCTGACATCTCCATAAAGCACTTCAGTGTGATGCTGCTTATATGTGACTTGTTGGTAATAACAATTATCCTTACTGGACTGGGCAAGCACTCTAATGGAACAAAGACCGAGTCCTCTAGGTTTGATTGGTTTATTTCGCAGGGTGGGAATGGGGAAAAAGAACTTCAAAATCTCCTAAGTCTGACCCAGCGGTACCTAAAAAAGAGAAATCCTCAGAATTTGTTCTCTTTCTTACCTGATGTCATTTATCAAAAATATTAAGAGCATCTATTTCACCAGCCAGATGGAAGCAACAAAAGTCCCTGTACTACTTCTGAAAGGCCATTCAAAAGTAACACTAAATTTCATTCAAAGCCCCCTTGCTAAATAAAGATCTGCACTGCCTGGATAAAGATTAAGGGATACTCAAACAGAATCATGGATACAGAGTAGAGCCAGCACTTGCTCTGCAATCAAAAACACAGAAAGTGAAAAGGAAAAGAGAGTAAACAGTAAAAACAGCAACAAGGAAGAAGGATCCAAGACAAGTTTGATTCTTCTTCATTTGCTTGTAGCTTCCAGAGCATTGTGTAGGTTGCAAGATCCAAAACGGGATTATTACCCATCAGACATCTGCATTTCCATGTACTCATGCCTACTGTGCCCAGTGCCTCAAAACTATAATTTCTGCCTTATCTTCTCTGCAAGTCAGAGTAAAGTCCACCATGCCACACAGCAACTTCACCAAGAGCCAAAGCACCTCCTGGTTCCTACTTCAACGCACACACAGTGGGTTACTGTACAGTAACTAGGACACAAGCCTTGGCATGACCACAAACAGCTGTCTAATGGGGAGAAATGAAAGATGGAGAAGAAAATGTAACATTTTTCCTTAAGCTGCCTTACTACATGGTAAGGCCAGGTATGAGAAATGATAAGCAATAGTAAATGTCCCTAAAGCTCTAGCAGGATGCACACTATCTGCCACCCTATGGTTCAACAACAGGGTTCGTTTTCAGAGCACATAGTGAGGTTCATCCTGAAAATCTCCAAAATCTCTTTGTCATGAAAACAAGTTATTTTCTGTGGTAAAGCTCAGTACCTCCACTGCTACCTCTGTTTAACTAAAGCAGACAACCTCTTTACTGTCTGGCCATCAAAACACTGAGAAAATTTACCCAATTGTTTCTTATTGAGACTGAAGTCCACGCTAGTGACAGCATCTCTGTGGCCTTTGAAGTGTCTCTCCAGGGATGGATCTTCCTAGAAGACAATAATGTTCAAGCAGCACAGATTAATAATCACCTTTGCACAATAAAACTATTTTACTGCTATGACAAGTGAGCCAGACCACATACTCACTGATCCCACAAAACCAGGTAGAGACAAGAACACCATGCAACACAAAACGTACATCACATGTATCAATAACCTTGAAGAGGCAAATGATCCAAGCTGATAACCCTCCTGGACCTTCGGTGACTTGCATGAATGATCCATGCATTTTTACAACATGCCGGTGGTACAGAGACCCCAAAGCTGACTTTGGAACAAATCAGCCATGTGTCAATGACCACCTGAACAAGCAGTCAAGCTCAGCTTTACTCAGAGCTGTTCAACTCAGCCCAGGTGAAGCCAGGAGGCCACTGTTAGCACAGAAGGGATGCAATTGCAAGACTTAACACACCTGTTGAAACAGACATGTAGAATCAGAGCTGCAGCAAAACAGACCGACCCTCTACCCTTTCCCTAGGTGTGGAAAACACAGCATTTCCCTACCCAACACCTTGCTGCAAAGGCCAAACTAAGCCTGAAGTCAAGGGAGAAAAGAAAAAAATAAGAAAGGAAAACGATAAACCAAACAAACGCAGCACACAGAGAACCCCTGCAACAGGTTGTAACACCTGAATATTGTGCAGACTTCAGAACAGGCTGATCAACCTTCAATCCCTGCTCTCATTCACATAGCCTCTGCCTCCCTGGCAAGCCCCACCACAGCCTGTCTCCCCAGGAGCTGATTGCAACACCCACCTCATCGAAGAAGCACCCAGCCCCAGAAAAATGGGGCTGACACCCTCCCACAACACCCATCACCAGCCCTCCCCAGATCCAGAGCCCCCCCCAACCTGCACTAGCCCCAAAACCTACAGGTGCCCACACTCACAAGCACAGATCAATCCTGCTGCAACAGCACCGCAAGACCCAGCAGCATTAAGCTCCCCTAAGCCCAGCGCTGCTCCCAGCTCCAACAGCACAATGCTACCCCACAAACCAAGCCCAGCCTGCAGCACCAAGCCCCTCCCCAAAGGCAGAACTGATTAACCCTTCTCCCTCACCCAAAGCACCAACTCTTAACCCCACGGGCCACCGCTTGTCAAACCCCGATCCAGAGCCCCCAGGCACCACCCGGTCCCCCGTGCCAGGACCCTAAAACACCCCAGCCGGCCCAGAGGCCGGAACTCCCTCTCCAACCCCCCCTGAACCGAAGCAGCACTAATCCCTCACCCTGCAGCCGGCAGCCATGGCACCTCCCGCGGCCCGCAGTTCAGTTCCCGCGCCTCCCGCGGGCCGCAGCAACGGTTCCGCCCTCACAGCGGCCGGAAGAGGAGGGCTGAGGCACTTCCGGGTCTCCACGGTAGGAGGCCGTCACTTCCGGGTCTCCACGCCAGGAGGTCGGCAGTAGGACTGCGGCCCTCATCAGTCCGTTCGGGGTGAGCAGCGGTCCTCGTTGGAGGCGTTGGGAAACCCGACTGCCAACAAACATCCGACCCGGTTCGGAATAGGTCTCACAGGCCTGGCCATGAAAGTCAGGTCCTCTGAATACATCTGGCCTTATCTGAGGGGGCTTGGTGGTGGTACGGTGATACAAGGAAAGCAAGTGCCTGGAAAACATAGGGTTAAAATACTTTTAACTTAACTTAGGTCTAAGAGAACAATGTTTGTGTTGTAAGTCTGTGGTGTGATAACAATTTAGTAGCCTTACTAACACGAGTGAATTCTTTCTTACCATCCCTCTAATTATCAGTCAGTTTGGAGGCAGTGCCTGCCGAACATCTACTAGCTTAGGACACTCCTTGTCTGCCCATCCTGCTCTGCTGGCAATACATTTTGTACCAAGGTCACAAAATCTTTGCCAGCTCTCACAAACTTACAGCTGGTGTCAGCTAATTGGGATTACTGGGGCATCCTACTGTGCCAAAGGTGAGAAGTGCACCCTGAGGAAGACTGCTTACTTCATCTTGAAGACCCCTGCCCACGACCATGGCGCAAGTGCCAAAAGGGAGGAGTCTTATAATGATAATGAGTACCTGAACTAATTGTAATATGAAATGAATATGCATATTTGTGTGTAATAAATATCTCCTTGCTTAACCTCTCAGTGTGCAAGTTAGGATCCCCCTTGCACCCGGCACTGTAATAAACATACCTGCTTTATAACTATCCTTGAGCTGTAGAGTCTGATTCTGTGCTTCAATGGGAGTCTCTTTCCCTCACTATTACAGCAGTCCTTAAAGCATTAAAGTGTTTTAGCTTTGTTAATGTATGCTAGTTAACATTATACACCTGAATGTAAGTAAAGAGATGAAACTTTATGAGAAGCTTCCATCTTGTTTGTGCTTGAGTAAAACAAACTAAAGGACAGCAGAAGCTTAGAGCGATCTGTGAGACATGAAGGGCACCCCTAAGAGAACACCAGTGCTCAGACGCCTCCAATACACCACTGAAACCCTCCCAGCATCATGTGCAACCAACTCCAGCAGGACAAACTCCAGGGACGTTTGGATCATTATACAAGCAGAAGGAATGCTGCAGAAATAGAGTTGGTTTTGCCAAGTCATCCTGTGGTACAGTGATCAGTCAAATCATTGTATCAGAACACCTGAAATGTGTAAGATCCTGCTGTAAAGCCAAATTTGGGGTGCAATGATTTGGCTAGGGCACCTCATACATGCATAAACAGCTGTCCATTACCTCCTGCCCTTTGAGTTCCTGGCTCTGAAAAGCCACATTCCTCCCTCAGACATGGCCTTTCTGCCCACATAGCTCTGGATCTTGGATCTACATCTGAAGCAGTTTTCAGCATTGCCTAAACTGTTCCTCATTAAATTCTTTGGGATTTGACAGTTAGTTTTGGTATTTTATCTTCCCCTACACAGAAATAAAACAGAACACAAAACCGATGCTAAACATGCCTGAGATGCTTCAGAAGCCAAGTTACAACCCACTTCAGAGAAACAGGAAGAAGCATGTTGTGGTGGCAATCACACTTATTAAAGCAGGAAACGGGAACATTTGTTTTTATCAAAGGATTCCACCACCAAAAAAAAAAAAAACCCATCCCACCTTCTAGATGATCTACTAGCAGCAGCCACGGATGGCTTGCCAAGTCCTCACCCTGGGGTGCCACTGCCTGACACCAGCAGCCAGAGGAAAGGGCAGCCCATGGGCAAGAGATCACACCTGCAGCAGTCCAGAGCAAGCGTCAAAAGAACTAAAAGAATTTTCATGCCAAGTTCTTTGGAAGAAAAAGGGCCCTCAGAAGAAACAGGCACACATGAGGTCCTCTAGTGGAGAGGACAGGGTCCTAAGACAGCCCAGTTCAGCGAGGGCAGCGATGGCCAGGCTCTGTCCCAGCATCAGAACGGCTTTATGGCATTACCTGACCTGGGTATGGGCAGGACGGGATTTTCCCATCCCTTAGAAAGCGTGGTCCTGGTAAGCCAGCCCTCTCCCAACGCCCCAGCCAGGGAGAAGAACCTGAGACCATGTGTTACCACTGTGCCACAGGAAGCATGGCAGTGTCATCACTGGGCAGGAGCGTGGCTCCTGCTTTCCTCCAGATGACCACCTGAGGGCAGGCTGAGGCCTCTTCCAGCCTCCAGTTTCCTGAAGATACGGAAATAAGCCGGAGAATTGGATAAAACGTAGCATGATTTCATTAAGATGAATCATGCCAAACTAGCCAGCGCAATAGGAGTGAATGGGGTGCTGCTGTGGCAAAGAAAACCAGCAGGATGCTGAGTTACATTAAACAAGGGCATCACCAGCAGAGATGAAGTCATCATCCCACTCTCTTCAGTGCTTGTCAGGTCACACCTGGAATACTGTGTTCACTTTTGGTCCCCGCTGTACAAAAAAGATGTGGAAAGGCTGGAGAGGGCCCAGAGAAAGGCCACAAAGATGATCCAAAGACTGGGAAGCCTGCTTAGGAAAGGCTGAGAGCTGAGTTTGTTCAGGCTTCAGAAAAAAAGGGTCAGGGGAGACCTTATCACCATGTTCCAGTATTTAAAGAGTGGCCATGAAGATAACAGACACTTCCTTTCTACGAGAAGTCACATGGAAAAGACATGGTGTAATGAGCACAAGTTACTCGCAGGAGATTCCAGTTGGACACTAGAGGAAAAATTTTTCACAATGAGAACAGTCATTGGAATAATCTCCCCAGGGAAGAGGTGAACTCTGCAGAAATGGACGCTTTAAAGACCTGCCTGGACAGGCTGCTGGGACATCTGGCCTGCATCATGCTTTGCTAAGACAGGTTGACTCAGGTGATCTTTTTGATCCCTTCCCACCTGATATTCCATGATTCTATAACTCCTGGATGTTACATAGTAATTCTCATCAACTCCTTCCCTGGGGTCATTTGTTTGACCATGAATCAGGAAGAGGCCGAGAAGCCCCAGGATCTGTCACCTCTGTTATAACAACAGAGCCCTGCATTGTCAGCCCTACAGTTCCTGCACTGCAAGGCAACATGCAGTCATGCTGAGCAGCATCAAAGCTATTGCACAGCATTAGACCCACCCAGAATTCAGGTGGGTTGTTCTTGCATGAAATAACAGCTAATCTTTGACATCAAGCCCAATTCAGAAAGCCCTGATCTTCTTGCTAGTGATTTACCAACTAAACTGAGTGTTTACCACTTCTGTATTGCAAACCCCAGTCCTCACGTGTGGTGTTAACCCTTAAACTGCTGAGCACAGGGGTTTCTATACATAATGCTGCAGTTTTAAGAATATACCAACTGGGGGACAAGATACCAGGCTTCAGAAAGCCACAGTAAGACTGTGTTCCTGAAAAAGCTGAGGTGCTCAACAAGACCAGTGGTAGGATGAAATATTTATCATCTACAGAGGAAGCATCAAGAGACATGGACTTGCTCAAGGCAATGTGCACAAACTAAGCTGGAGCCACCAACTGCACCCAGATCTCCCATCACTAGCAGCACTCTCTGAAGAAGGTCACCCTGTCTCCATGACCACCATGATCCCAGCAGGGACCTTCTACAGCTATTTTGTGTCCCATCCCAGTACACCCTAGAGAGAGGCAGAGGCCTTGAGCAATCAGCCCTGCAATACTTTGGCATAAGTCACCCCAAATGGCTGGAATGGGACAGCCACCCTATTATTACCACTTTGCATCCAGACAACATAGCAGAGATTAGAAAGCCTACACAGACAGCTGAAAGAAGCCAGAAGTTGCAGGTGGAGATCAACACAGTCCAGAGCAAGTCTCTGGACTACATTTGTCCATACTTCCCTCGCTGCTTTGGAAGGAAGTCGCTGCAGTTCAGGCATTGCAGAGGGCACCACATCTACCAAGGAGCTCAGCTGATGGCAGCGACCTGGTCCCATGACTTCCATGGAGAGATGCTGCTTTACATCAGCTGAAGATGTAGTTTGCTGCCACACCAGTGATTTTGTCTCTTACTAATGACTTTGTCTTCCCATCTGTGCCAAACTCATTTATTTATAGTACCCAAGTTTTTTTTCTCCCACCTGCCTTTGTGCTTGTTATCCTTTCTTACAGAGTTAAGAAAAAGATAGGAGAAAAAAATCTTTTCCTCAAGTAAATCTCTCACTGACCTAAATGCAAATTTGTTCAAGCAAATTCAGAGAGAGAGCTTTGATCCTGTGTGAGTAAGAGGGGAAAGGAAAGGGGAGCAGACTCTGCTGCTATCAGAACAGATCTTAACTGCTGCGTAACAACTAGGCAATGGAGCAAAAGCCACAGGAGTTTAAAAAGGAAGCTCAGCCAAAGGTCATCTGGCTGTCCTAGATGCTCATTATCAGGGCCTTGAAAAAGGGAGGAAGGTGATATCAGCTGATAATAGCAATGACTGGAAAAACCTGACAGGGGTGGGAGAAAGCAAAGGGCTGGCAGAGCCCTGGAGCTGCTTGGGCCACAAAAAGAAAATCTGTCTGTCAGATCTAAAGCATTTGCTAGGCACCGAGCCAGAAAGAGCCCTGGTAACTGCAATCCCATGTTTCATTTGCTGCCTTGTCTTTGCAGGTGTTTGTGCTGCTTTCACTGCTCATCCATATTAGCCGAAGTGGTGAGGGGAAGGGTGACAAGGGGACAGACATACTGACATTGGTACATATCCTGGAGCACCAGAGGAATACACAGCTACTCCCAGTGTGAAACTATACAGTTACTCAGCCATCCAAAAGAAGTGGAGGGAAGGGAGCTCATACATGCCTACAGTTTCCAGAACTGACCTAAAAGAGGCAAACAACCCAGTAGTGAGAAATCCTGGCAAGCTGAATCCAACCAGAATCCCATCAGCAGGTTTCTGGACACCTACAAAGTTGTCCCTTTGTAGTGGTTCTAGTGTCTTAAGCCACTGTAAGTTCTTAAAATCTGTGACATGAATGTAGATCAAACCTGCCTTTAAAACACCTCTACCATTGGCTCCAGCTCTGCTCATCCAGCTGAGTGAGGACAGGTGGCTGCTTTCAGAGACTGAACTTTCTCTGCTGTTGCCTGCAGGGGTGAGTGGAGTTCAGACTTCACTGAACTCAGGATTACGTCAACCCAGAACCCAAAGTGCGCAAAGGCTGGTAGTAGAAAGCACTAACTGGGTTCACTGAAGTGAAGCTGAGACCTTTGGGACATAGAGCTCCCTGCTCACAGGCCATGGGCCTGGTAGGGGTGTTGCCACACAGGCACTGGTAATGCTGCACAGTCCAGCACCAGCCATGTAATGAACCACAACAGTGCCAAAGGAGTGAGCTTCGGGTTCTTCATCTCTCTCCATTAGGCTGCTTTTCAAACAGTACTGATGGTTTGGCTGAGTCACATTGGGCCTTAACTTTGAAGCCTGTAATCTTGTTAAAAATCTTCATCTCAAAATATGCAAAGTCCAGGTCCCCACTCTGGACTAGAGAAGGGTATCAGTCTGTCCCTGCTAAAGGGTATTGGTTTTCCACAGTGTTACATGGGAGGAGCCAAAAGGATCCACACTCAGCCATGCCAAGAGCAGAGTGGGCAGCAGGACACTGACCTTTCTAGAGAAACTCACATTGCACCAGAGCACACAAAAGCACCAAGTTTGGTCAGCATAGGCAAGCACACGATCATCCTGTCCTTCTGACCTGCTTTGCACTCCCAGTGGCCTTGCACCTCCTGAAGATGCAGGGTGGCATCTGCTCTCCTTTCCACACAATTCCTGCAGATAGGAATAGCAGATCAACATGACCAGGACAGACCACAGAACAAAACTAGTATCTGTTGCATTTGCTGCCTTTGCACGCTGAATGGAAAGACACATCTTTGCAGAAAGTCAGAGCAGCCCTGGTTTCAACCAGCACTAATTCTGTGGCATCCACTTAACCATATCCCCTTGCAGCTTCCCTCTTCTCTCTGAACAGCTTGTAGAGTTACTAAAGCCAGGCCTTTCTGCAGTGGATTTGGATGCCTGAGGGGACTGCAGTACTTTGTATTTCCAAGCCAGTTGGAGGCAGACAGAGCTGGAGAGCCAGTGCAGCCCACTGCCTACCACTAATTGGGTGCATGGATCAATTTCTCTTCCAACATGTCATTCTCAAGAGAGAAAGCGGTGTCTGGCTGCTCTTCTGTGTAGTCCCAACAGAAGCTCAGCCTTTGCTGACCTCTTGGTGCTACCATGACATGTGCTGGGACATCCATCTTACTTAAGAGCACTGAATGACAAGTGGGAATGTTAAAGCCACAGAACTACGGAACAGTGTTTTTCACTGTCCAAACAAGACAGAACAAGTGGAAATGCTGGTGAAACTATCTGGTCTCATTTGGGCTTGACTTTTCTTCTGCAACCATTGCTCTGGTGAGCCAGGACTTGTCCTGTCACACACCAGCCAGGTGTTGATTGGTGCCAACTGCAGGCTCCCATGGGACATTCACAAACATCACTGTGGTGCCCTTGCTGCATGGCAGTGACATCGCAGTGTGGCAACCATGACCTGGCAGAAGGGAGCAGCATGGCTTAAGAGCCCTTACTGCTTTTCCCTGCAGAGCCACCGGTGGTGGGACTCCAGAGCCCAGCAGTCCATGAAGCTGTGTTGAAGGGCTGTAGGCAGTGAGAGGACTGTGCTGTGCCCACTTGCAGCCAGCAGTGAGTCTTGAGCGAGGAGCATGGACACCTGCAGCATGGGACATCCTAATGCCAATTTAGGAAGCTTTCCAGCTGGGCACCTCTGGCACCTGTAGAAATGTCCTTGTGGTCTTTGCTGTGCACTAGCTCTTGAGCTCTGGCTTCACAGGTTTTGGCAGTGTGAAGAACAGCAAGACTGGGGGTGCAGGGAATGTCCTTAGTGCTGGCATGGAGGGGTCCTTCCTCAGCCAGACATTGGTTCACCTTTCTCTGTGAGTTACCCTGACGAGGTCCCTTCTGATCCCCTTGATTTCCCTCTGGGCTGTGCAGCAGTGTGGGGAAGCCTGTTTCCCAAGCTGAATGATTGCAAGAAAACAGAAATCTCTTCCCATTTGCTGCCCATTTCTTCTCCAGATAGAGAAAGGCTCAGTGAGTTGAAGAACACTGCTTCTGTGAGGGAATAGGTATGTACCCAGGTAATGCTCCTCTCCCAGATTTCCAGTCTCCCAGGGGCTACTCTGTCAGATCAATCAGAGGTAAAACACTATGAGAATTGTGCAAAGGAAATGGAAGAAGCAGGAGGTGTGCAACCCCTTTCCTTGCTTTGGTTCCTCTGTTTTTCTTTGCTTTTTCAAATGCAGGAATGAAAGCAACAAAATCAGTTCTGCTCGGTAAGCATTTTGAATCAACCCCCTCCCTATAGGAGCAGGTCAGGAGCTTTTTCTTTGAAGGTGTCATGGTTTAATCTCAGCAGCAGCTCAGCCCCACACAGCTGCTCACTCACTCCCCACTGGTGGGATGGTGGAGAGAATCAGAAAGGTAAAAGTGAAAAAATTCATGGGTTGAGATAAAAGGCAGTTCAACAGGTAAAACAAAAGCCTCTGGCACAAGCAATACAAAACAAGGAATTCATTCCCCACTTCCCATAGACAGTCTTTTCCCATGAACACACACTGTGTTCAAACATTTCCAGGAAAGCCGGGCTCCATCACATGTAATGGTTATTCAGGAAGACAAACACCACCACTCCAAACATCCACCTCCTTTCTTCTTAATCCCCCAGCTTTATATAATGAGCATAACATCATATGGTATGGGATATCCCTTGGGTCAGTTGGGGTCAGCTGTCACGGCTGTGTCACCTCACGACATCCTGTACACTCCCAGCCTACTCGCTGGTGGTGAGGAGCAGAAAAGCACTTTTCAGCAACAGTGAAAACATCGCTGTGTTATTGTTGTGGTTATCAACACTGTTTCTAACACAAATCCACTTTTGGAGGAGCCCAGCATACAGCTCAGCCCAGCACACCAGGAGAGGCAAGCTGTGCCTGTTATATGTTGTCATAACCTTCGCCACAGCGACCAGACACCCTTGCGCTGCAGCCATGTGGTATTGGGATATGCTCCGACCTACTAGTGTACTCCCTCCCTGGCACTTGCTGCATTGTGCCTTTCATTCTTTGACTTCTCTACCCCTGGAGGAGCTACATGGGAGGAAGACGTTTTCACTTTTGTTTCTTATATTTGATGAGAAAGGGAAGGGGGTACAAGAAGAAATTTGCCCTGAAATACCCTCTCTGGAGGCAAGTTTTTCCTGAGCCAGCTTTACATGTTTGACATAAGCTGCAGTGACCCAAAGCTCCAGGCAGTACCACATACTGATGAAACTCCTTCAGGCCAGCATTTAAAGATTTGGGATCAAAGACTCATGCCCCAAAGATCTGTCCTTGAACTGGAAAAGCTTCCCTGAAAGCAAGCTAACCTTTCAAAGGGGGTATGAATACTTCTGCCAAGCAAAGGGAAAGGGTTTCTCTTGTTGAAACACACTGCAGCAAGCCTTTGTGTGGCATAAATCCTCTTCATGCCAGCAGGATCTATGCAGAGAATCCATCTATGGTACCTAGTATCTGAGCTCCTGCTTCTCTTTCTTACAGCCCAGTGTGAGGCAGGCTGGCTGCAGCAGTTTGTGAGCTCTGTAACAGGGGAGGCTATTTCAAAGGTGACAAAGGCCCAGCAGATAGCTGATATCCCAGAACATCCCCTGAGTTCACCTTGTTAGAGCCCCAGGTAACTGTTCTCTAACAAACTGCTCTAAGCCTTGGCTAAGTTTGGAAACAGTGCTAAAAGCAGGCTTGCTGCTACGATGCCAATTATGAAGAGCTTATCAACTGAGGGAAATTCACCAGCAGCACAACAAGGGAGGAACACAAACCTCACCTTGCAGTATTTCCTCTATAGGATGGTTTATATCTAAACATGCGTCCTTCAAAATGCTGTAACAGCTTTAATGCTGCATGAAGTGCTGGGAAATGGACAGAGCACAGGAGATTTCACTGTCTAGCTTCAGACTTCTGCAAATGGATGTTAATTCCTCACCCAAAACACAGATTCAGCTAATAAGTCAGTTCCTAACACATTCTGACCCTTGAAAAAAGTCCATATTCAGCTTTTGACTTACACTTACCTCTGGAAAATCCTCAGCAATTTAGGCTTGCTCCAAGGCTGAAACTCACCAGGTATCAACAGAAGCCAACGAACAACAAGGTGGAAAGCCAGGACCCAGTGGTCACAGTCATCTCTCCACTTGCTACCTCCAGGAAGTGACTCCTTTCATTCTCTCTTGCAAAAGCAGAAAGGGAAAGAAAGGAGCTGGTCCAGAAAGATGGACAAGTCAAAACAAGAGAGGTGCTGCAGCAAGTTTGAGATGTGCTGCTTTGAGTCATCCTGAGGTGCAGGGGAAGCCACTGCAGTACCTCAGGCATTCTCAGAAGAATCTATTTCCCACCACAAATCACCTAGCCCTGCACTTCTTGATCAGGTTTACTCCCTCTTGGAAAACAGACACATTCCTCTGCCAGTGCCTTTCAGCACAATGCCCCATCTGTAATGCTCCTGGTAGATAAACCAAGTCTGTCAAGAACAAAAGCATTCTTGTCTATCACTGTACCTTAACCCATTACAGGAGAACTTTTTTGTCAGCTCCTGGAGATGTGAGAAGCAGCTGGAACCCAGGATATGTGGGAGGAATCTACACAGCCTAATACCCCAGCTGAATGGAAAGTACCTGCTTTACTTTGAGATGCTTCAGGCAGCCATGAGGAGAAAGGGGGAATATCACACTCCACTGCTTCTCAAGGGTTGCTTGGTTTCTTGAATATCCACCACTGCACAGAAGGAGCAGATCCTCAGCTGATGTCAGCAGGCTCCACAGCCTCCACCATAGCTGCATTCATAGTTATACCAGTTCAGGAGCCACATGGCTACTGCTGAGTTTTCAAGCTCATGGTAACTTTCAGCCTATGCAAGTAGAAGCAGAAGAGCAGAATGAGGAAGTGATCCGCTGAAACTTCTCCTGTGTGAGCAACTTCCCTGGAGAACCAGCATGAGAAAGGTGCTACCTGCCCAGAGAAGTGCCACATTGAACCAGCCACTGTAGAATGGCCAAGAACTGATTCAAGCTGAGTGCTTCATTCACAGAAGACAGTATCTCTGCAAAGTACAGACTTTGCAGTGGCTGAATACTGTTCTAAAGAGAGCTGAAGTACCAGGCCAGTTGTTTCCAACTCCTATTATTTTTAGTACACCTTTTTCAGTATTTTATATTCACCTTAAGAGAGACTGTCTGATTTCAGGAGGTAGGAGAAATTCATGTTAAGAGCACCCACTGTTTTGTTTCCCTAGCTATGCAGGCCAGTCCTTATCACAAACCTAGGTGCACCACAAAGGCTTATAACTAGAAGGCAGAGGGGAAGGACCTCACTTGCTAAGTCAACTTCTTGGACAATCAGGGTTGGCAGCATTTAGTTCTGTCAAATTCCTCCAGAGGTAGTTTTTCTAATCAGCACAGGTAGGGATGGGCTGATTTATCTGCAACTGCCCTGACCTTCAGAGAAAAAAAACCTCCAGCATAATACTTACCATAAATACTTACAGCATGACAAAAGATGTCAGAAATACAGCCTGTTGACATCACAGAATACTTAGCCAAAATGAAAACTTATGCTTTTCGAACTGTGAGCTGTAAATATCAGCAAGTTTTATGACGGTGTGATACGCTATCCTAATGTTCAGAGTGCAGGGAAAGTGCAGCTGACATTGAACACACAATACTGATTTCTCTGAAAGAAGTTCCTTTCCAAATGATATAGAACTGTCTAACTCATTGCCAAGTGCTGGATCTCAACCAAGCAAGTTCATACAGGCACAATGGGTTCATCAGCACTTTTAAGTCCTGGGCTGTATCCTCTGGCTTAGCGGATCGCCAGAACACAGCACACACCAGGATTTTCCCTTAGTGTCTGCTGCTAGCTGGACGGATGCTTGGTCTGACTTCTTGTCACATACAGTCAGCCAAGACTTAGGTATTTGAGGCTCAATTTCATTTGCACAAAACAAAGGCTCCTTGCCTGGTGGTGTGGGATTTTACAGGCTTGTTCCTCAAGGCATCTCATGTTTAGTTTTTTCTTCTGTCTCTTATGAGCTTGAGGAGCAGATAGGCCACCATCTCCAAAGAGGGCAGACACCTCCACAAAGAGCTGCTCTGCTTCTTGTTTGTAATCACAACAAGTATTACAACACATTGTGCCAACAGCCTAACCTCGGACAAAACAGATGTCTCAGATAAATCCCATGCATGGCGTTAGTCACGCTGATGTTGTAATCATTGGTGTCATGGCAAAAAATGACCAAAAAAAAGAGGAGTCTGAGAATTTTCCCTCATTTCTTATTTACACTGATTATAAACAAAGACTCCCAGCTCTCTTGTGCTAGCCCAACAACCACTTCCACCTCCCTGTTGTCTGTTATCTCAGGACTGTGCTAGAGCAAATTTTCTGCAACACCTCTGGAATGGGATACCTTGCTCTTCTGACTCCAATCAAACAGCAAAAGCGTGATTTTACTGTAATTGCTTTATACATGTTTCTTACACAGCTACAGGAACAATTCCTTGCTGCTATGAGGGCATACTCTCATCTCCAGGTGACAATTATAAACTAAAGGTTCCCAGTGCCAAGCACACCATAAGCTCTTGCATAGGTGAATGTCCTTGTTCAGTGTGATACAGGACCAAACGCTGCCCCTGGTCTGAGCTGTGGTTGCCACTCTGCTGGTGATATGAGCACTCATAGTGGTTGCTCTGGGCTTAACTGACTGTAAGGAAGAGGCTTTAGCATTAAAAAAAAAAATAAATTAGTAAACTCACTAAATTGGTTTAAGTTAAGCATATCTTTTATATTATCCCTTCCCAAGTGAAATACAGCTGTGCAGATGTGATGCTTTTAGCCTAATGTTTTTATGCAGTAGAGGAAGTGGAAAGATGATACTAAGGCCATGGATGCTAAACTGCTTTGCAGTAGGAAAATCAAATCCTCTACATAGTAAAAGCAAGTGAGGTCATTGGGCTAAAGCAATAGGTTAGGTGGATAGACTGAAATATCTGGTTTTCTTAGGAGTGGGTGACTACTTACACGATTGTGCAACTACTCTGCTCTGCAAACAGCCTAATGTCCAAACATGTGCGTGTAACAGTGTTACTCAGTACTGATACCATCCGTTTTGCATGCGTTTGGTACATAAACAGTGATTCATACTGATGGGCTTGGAGAAGCCTAGGGCAGGAGTTATGACAGTGTCTGAGCCCTCATAGTCTCATCTATCTGAAGATACCACTGTACATAATGCCAAGGACTGCAGCAGGATAACCCCAGACAGGAAGCAGCCGTGGCTGTCCAGGACAAATCCTCCTGCCCATGCTTGCTGCCTGCCCTGAGGCAGAGTCCTGCAGCAGCAGCACACGGTCAGTGGCATTTGGTCTAAAGGGCAACAGCAGCCCTGGTCTGACAGAACATCCCTCCACAAAGGTGGATGTTCACACTACATCCTCCCCTGAAAGCACCTCTTCCCCCAGCGCTGTGTGTGCTGTGTCACCCTCTAGATAGTACACTGAACCAGCACAGGGCAAGTGAAAAAAAAGGATAAGAAGATACCAGATAGAAATTAATGTTTAACCTTTGTCCACCTGACACTACTGGCAAATAGCTGTGGGCAATCCAGAATTTCTTTTGCACTCCTTTGGTTTCTAATTTGTGAGCAATTTTGTTTCCTGCGCCATACAGGGAACTCCATCAACAATGGACCTAAGGAAACCTGCTCCAGCATGGATTTAGTATTTAGAAAATCAGTTTCTCCATGTTTGGGATTATTTTGTTTTTTTCCTCATGGCTGCTATGGTTTGAGTCTGCTACAGCCTCCTTCTTGGTTAGTGTATTGTAAGGGCTCTGTCCACTGGCTGTGTGGCTTCAGAGATTTCCAGGGACATTTAAAAGCTTTACTGTTCTTCAAGTTTTTCATTGAACTGAAGCATGGCCACCACATTCGAAGCCTCTGGCAGGCAGTAGCACAACCAAAGCACAACTGTATGTTGCCATGAAATCCAGCTTAGGAGATGGAACAGGAAGCCAGCAGTGAATCACATGATAGCAGAAAAAAATCCTCTACAACGCAAGAGAATTGCAATGCCTAATATGAAAAGGCACCAAATCAAGAAATTGTTTGTAGCCATGTCAAGTCTCAGAGATACAGCCTGAACCTCCCAAACCAAGAAACATGAACAGTCATGATCTTCAGCCCTGAATGTCCACAGCAGGGAAGCTCTTCAGTCCAAATCTGGTGTCTTGTTCTTTTCTCACAAACAGTAGCCAGCCACAACTGCCCAGCATAAACCTCCTGTCACAAGAGGAAAGTCAGTCCTTTATCCCTGCACCCGCCACCCTGCAGGACTGCCTGGTACCACTGGAGAAGCAGTGGCTCTATATAAATGGATGGCTGATTCATGCTGGTACACTGGTCTATTTTCTTGTACCCCCAACATGACCTCACCCAGCACAAGAGAGCTGTAAACTCAGTTCCCTGCACGGTCCCACTCCAAGCTGCAGTGGCCTTAACTGCGCTCCTCACTCCTGCCCTGAGCAGCCCAGATCTAGGTTGGAGCTGCTGTACCATCCCAAAGGCGGAAGCCAGGACCTGAGCACTGGCTTGAGGAGCACAAGAAAGAAAGAGCAATCCCAAGTTGCTGTGAGCTCACTGCAGCACAAACAGACAGAGTGTTTTACTCTTTCAAATACCCTCTACTTTGAAATTAATTCAAATGAAAGTTGCTTCATTCATAGGACAATTGAAGCTGTCAAGACAAGTAACTGGGGGGACAGCTCTGGGTAGCAGCCCTAATTATTATTCTACACCCAGGCTGGTGTTTACCTTCCAGTACAGCTCTTCCACTACCCACAACAATTTGGCAACAACTGAGGCTATGGTGTTGTCCTCTGGGTGCAAATCTGCATTAAACAGTATCAAGACTCATCATGAGATGAGCTAAGCCAAGTTGAATAAATGGGAGACATGCTCTCACAACAGAAAGCTGGGAGAGCCCCAGGCTAGGCTGAGTGTTCTGACGCCTCCATCTTGAGAAGTCCAAGGACCACCTAATCTCCTCTCTTAACCAGAGCAACACCAGATACTTCCCAAAGAGGCGCAGGAACCCCAGTCTGCCTGCACAGGACTCAACCTGCCCTCAATGGGTGATATGGTTTAGTGGGAGGTGTCCCTGCTCCTGGTAGGGCGATTGGAACTAGATGATCTTAAGGTCCTTTCCAACCCTAACTATTCTATGATTCTGTGACTCTAAGTACTTCAGGACCAGCTTATGTCTGGCCCATAATGCCCTTTACTCCCTCAGGGAAGTATCACCATTCGTTACAGCACCACCTTGCCTTGTTTCCCATTTAAGAACCTGATTCAGACACAGTTGGCCTCACCAACTTCTGAAGACAATGAGACACACATAAGTAAACTTAATTAAACCGTGGCTAAAATGGTATTTTCACAGCCTAATTATCATTTAATTAAGTTCCACAATTTTAAGGCAGCAAGCCCAAGACAGACTGGAGATACTGGGAACAGGAAGTTCTCCACAGCTACCACACAATACATACCATTCCTAGGTAACTATTTCTTGCCACCAATCAGGCTGGGAACAGTGCTGTGCCCTGTGACACAGTGGATTCAATTTATGAGAAAACCAAAGAGATATAAAGTAGGGCAGCCTTGACATGATGTGCCTGACTCACCCCTGCTGCTGTGTTTAAAATTGCTGGAGAATTGCTCCATGCAGGGAGAAATTAGAAAAAGCTTGATGAGGAAAAACTTGGATGATCAGCTGTGTGCATGCCCAGAACACATGCACTTGGCACGTACGTGGAGATGCCTCATACACACCGAAGGAGCAACCAGTTCAATAACCACACATTTATGAGACAGCTTCTAATCAAAGCCGTCCTGTAAGAAAAGAGAACAGGCTATCCTAAGACCTTCTCACCAAAAGGACATGACAACTCCAGCACTCTGCTGTCTGCAGCACACTCAGCAGCCTCATTGTGCAAGCATCCACCAAGCCAACGTGACAATCCCAGCCTCAGGGCATTGTCCCCTGTCTAAATCAGAAAATCTTATGCTAGGAACCTACCCTAATGCTATGCCTTGAATACTAGCAGATCACATGGTACTGCCTCCAGTTAAGATACATGCCTGCTTTCCTAATGCTCTGCTCCTTGTGGGTGCACAAAGCATGGGAGACATCTTTTTATTATAAGTGAAAAAGTGTCATTCTGTTCAAAGTGTCACTGCTGTATTGCATCCTATATTGACTTCTCTCTAGACTGCTGTGGTGTGATGAGACAAGGACTGCCTCCCCTGGGGTTAGACAGCAGGATAACTGGGATCTGCAGACAGATCTTCATATACGAAACAGAAACCACCAAGATCAAGATGTTGAAGAGGGCAGACAGTCCAGTCACAGATAGTTGTGCTTTATCTAGACAGCACAGCAGATGCTAGTACAGCATGATGAGCAAAGGCTGCAGGAGATGAGCACAAAGTGAGCAGCTCTGCAAGAACCTGCATTCTGAGAAATGTCCAGTTGCACCTTCAAGCACAAAAGTATGTGCCAGAAGCCTCCTGGAACTAGAGCAGCTTCAGACACTTGGCTTTAGCACAGGTGAATGCCACAAGAGTACAAGTGCTCAGCAAGAGGATGCTTACCAGCCCTGCTCCAGTAAGCAGCAAAGTAGCTGTGATGGGGACATAGGGAGGGGACCCAGCAAACAACAAGGCAGAGGGGGGAGAGCCCTCTGCTCACTGCACAACACACCTCCCCCTCCCCATACACCTTTTCATCACTAAAAATGCAGCATATTGTAACCTCATTTTGTAAGGTAACAATTACAAGATCGTGTTGCCTCACCTCAGAAACAGCATTTCTGCATGTTTTAAAAGGAAAGAGAACCCCCTCAGTGAGCAGGTAGAGAGGCAAACCATGTGCAAAGGAGAAGCTGCAGCTCTCTACCTGCCTGCTGGTTGGCCAGCAAACACACACAACCCCAAATGGGAAGGAGATAGGACACAGGGTGTCTGTGTCCCAGCTGATATTTAGGGGATTTGGGAGAGAAGGGAGGATAGTGAAGGATAATAAGAGTTATTGCACGAGAGGCAATTATGAATGAAGTTGAACTTCACCCAACCTCTTCTTCACAAAGCAATCTGACCCTTGCTTAGGTTCCAGCCATGAGTTTATACTAAAGGCTTTCTCTTTTCTCAGTGGGTATCACAAGGTATCAGCTCTGCAATGAGCAAAGTGGAACAGCCCCAGGCACTGGCACACCAAGTGAGATGAATTTCAGTTCAAGTCCCAGTTTTACTTTTGGCATCCAGAGGCATTTGCTTTTCTGTGTCCCCTTTCTACCCCAGAGGAAGAGTCTTGTCTCCCAGCAGGGACTGCTCCTCCAGCACACATGGTACAGGCCTCCACTGTGCAGACACACAACCAAGGTAAGACCAGCAGAAACAACCTTCTACTTACAAAAGTCAAGCCCAAGAAAGTCATTAAAGAACAAACAACTCCTGACCACTCAAGTTCCTATTGTCTGCATTAATGCACTGTTCCCCTGTTACAGGGCACACTGATCTGCTTGCTTTCAGGATATCACACATCTCTTCAGCTGCAATTTCCCCTCTCCAATTGCTCTGGCCAGGGTGGATGAAAGAGGAAAAGCCACACTGCCTGACACCTCCCCCAGGGCAGCTTTCCCTGCTTTTCCAGAAGGAGCTGCTCAGTGGAGGAACCCTGCTAGATTTCTCCTACTTTTGAAATTGTTTTTCCTTTCCAGCTGACGATGACCTACATAATAAGCAGGTTACTGGAACATGTGAGGTGTTTTCTGAGGCAGAGGAGAAAAGCCAAGCAGTTCCCCCACTGTGCATGCTTCTGAGGATAGTGAAGTTCCATTTCCCAGGAGTCCCACTCAACAGCCTCCTTTATACCCTTCCTGTCTGAAATCAGCAGGAGCTGCTGGGATCCTACTGGGAACATGATCAGACCCTGAGCAGAACATGAGGCTAGTTAAGGACCACCTCCATGGAGGACCAAGGGGAGCCCAGGGAACACAAACCTTCCACATGTGAGTGTTAAACATGCCACGTGCACAATGCTGCGAGCTGGTGCAATGGCCCAGCGGTGTGAGATTCAATCCACCAGGCAAGGCAAGCTCTCATCAAACAAGCAGCAAAGGGAAGGAAGGAGAGAGGGAAGATGAGAACGGGACAAGTCCCCATCATGATCCCTGTTGTGCAGCCCCTTCCCAGCCAAAGGAAGGATCTGATTGTAGCAGGTCTGCAGATCACACAAATATGACACTGAGTCATTCCCTGCTGGAACAGTGCTCTACCTGAAAATGTGGCAGGAAAGAAGCAGGGTTAGAAGAGCTTGAACTCAATTTATTTCTCAAGCTCTAGTCATTTCTGCTCCTTTATGGGGAGCATTCCTAAAGGCTTGCTACAGTAAAGTAGAAATTGGAAATAAGAAGGATTTGATTAGTCAAGAGAAGTACCCTGGGATAGCTCCGCAGCATCAGCATGGTTTAAGGCATGGAGGCACAGAACTGGACTATCTCAAGATGTCTCCAGCACCATCCTCTCTAATCTTTCAGCTGACCTCTCCCGAACTCCAGCCCCCTCTCCCAAGCAGGAGAGAACACTGTGAAAGGTATGTGCCAGTATATTTAATCCCCACAGCTACTGGTGGGCTGCAAGCAGGGTTAAAGCAAGAACCTATTAGAGAAATTACTGTAACATGATCCTGCCTGGGGCTCAGTCAGTCCCAGAGGGATATAAGGAGCGAGTAACCAGAGTAGAAACAGGTAAGAAGCTCTCTCAGACAGCCTGGTGGCTCCAGGAACAATAGTGCAGGTCTGGTAACTAGGTCACAGTTATGATCCTTAATTAATCCTGAAGAAACCCCATCTGTCATGCCAAACATGACAGATAAAGTAGCTCAGTAAGCCCAGAAGCAGGCCAGAGGTAATGCAAGATCCCAGCCTAGCCCAGCCTGCTCTCTGTCAAGCTTTTAGCCAGCAGACACACCAGTTTGCCCCAACTCCTCCATCAAGGTGTCCAGATTTGACTAGCCACTGCCCAGACTCACATAAACCGTGAAAAAGGAGAGAGCAACAGCCCAAGGGTAGACAGACATGAGGCTCCAGCAGAGGAGTGGCACCAAATCCTGCTGGCAGCTGAGCCCCAGCTCCCAGCACTGTGCTTCACCTGCAACTCTGCTTTTCTGCCCCACAGCCCTCTGTGCTGGGGTGTGCTACCCAACTCACTTCTTCCCTGACACCTCTGGGAGAAGCTAGCAGCTAGCAGCTCATTCTCATGCACTGCCTCAGCTTCCACAGAGGGGTACATTAATATCCTGGTCTTACAGTCACACAGCCCTGAGACACGGTGCTGCAAAGGGGCATCAAGGCCAGTGGAGAAAAGGGCCTGACACTGCAGTGTGCCAGCAGGACCAGGTTGTTCATTTGGCAAAGACCTGTCCCAGACCATGGCATCAGAGAACCCATCAGTCAACAGGGTGGCAGAGACTGGCTGAGGGCAAGGGCATGAATAGTTGATGCCTGGGAGAAGAGTTTCAGTGCGTATGATCTGCCCTGGTCTTTCACAGCTAGTTGTGGTTTGCATCTACACATGATCCCTATGAATGCCTTGATCTGCTAAATCCACTGGTGATAGGAAGATAAGCTGAGATAACGTTGACTGATTTTTCTAGCCCCGCTTCTGCCACCTGAGCACCTAAAAAGCAGACACCATCAGCAAAAAAAGGCAAAACCTAACAGGGCTTGACAGAACAGAAGCATTAGAAATAGCTGTTTCAAAGGAGGGATGTGTGACTAATAAGGCCTAAAGTGACAATTCTTGGGAGACGGGGGCAGCTTTGTACTAAAGCCATGTCTCCAGGGACCCTTATCAAAGTGCCACTTGTGCTCACTACCACCCCTAAAGGCATTGTGTTCAGCAACACGCACAACTGACAGCACAACAGGGAACAAACAAGACTCCATACAATTTAACCAGAATAAGTAGCAATGACAAAAGCTGCCAAGTAAACATAAACCTGCATTTGTACCCAAGGAAGCTTTGAATAGCAGAGCAATCAAACTCCAGGCACCATCAGCATACCCATCCAAGTGCAGCTGGGTGAGGAACTGCACTACTACAAGATTATTCCATGAAAACTAGGTCACTGGCTATCAAGCCCAAGAGACAGGGCAAGGACTTTGGAAAGGATATACTGACATCACTCCTTCCAATTAAAACACAAGCTTAGGAAGCAGCTCTAGTTTATTTGCTCCTATAACTGGAGCTTTAAATCTCAATTACTTGCTCAAAATCTCATTGTCCTTCATGGTAAATAATCTTGACAGGTTCTTTGCTGCAGAGGAGACATAAAGGTTTGGGAACCAAACTTAAGCAAACACAGAAGTTACCACCTTTCTGAGACAGTAGTACAGACAGCATAGATAGTGCACAGCAATCTGTGGTCCCAAAGGCTCACAAGGGAAACCAGAGCTTTACTTGCCCACAGAAAAGCAGCACACTTGTTTGCTGTGCCAAGCACCAGCCTCCCCTCTCCCTTCTTCCTAGCAAAGTGCAAGACCAGGCACCACGCAAGCCACGAAGATCCTTCTGGATTTCAGCACAAGCAAGCACAAGGATCCAGACAGTTTGCACACTTCATGTATTAGAGTTTTTGGCTCCTGTTTTATGGCTGACAAGGTTGTTCCGACCCCCTTCAGGTCTCCCACCCTCCATGACAGGCTCTTACTCTTGCTGCAGGTTGGACAGAATGAATATCTGCTTCCTATCTTAGTGCCTGGCCTGTAAGTATGTGTTGCTCAACGTGACACCTCTTGCCAAAACTGCTTCTTCCAAGAGATTGCTCAGCACACTCCATTCAAAGTCAGAAGAATTAACCTTTAAACACTGAAGGGGCTGGGGAAAAGGTTGCAGGGCAACCCAACCACCTCTCTACTTGTTAAACGTTGAAATAACCCATGCCAGCTGTAGGTGCAGACTTCAAAGTGCCAAACAACTGAAATACAAAACTGCCATCAGGGCTTTTGGGGAAACAGTTCAGTCATTGCTTAAACCTGAGCGTCCCAGCAATGGCTTTGTACAGTGGAGTTAATCTGAAAGCTTGCTGCTACTGCTGACGACTGGAGAGAAACAGTTGCACTTCACCTCAAAATACCTCTTTACCTCCCCATTTAGAGACACTACCCCTCCATACCATATTCTCACATGGCTTGGTACTTTATCCCTATGTGATCAATCACTCTTACCAGCGCCAAAAGGGGCTGGCTCAGGAGATCTCTCCTGTCCTAATGTTGATTTTTTACATTTTTTTTTAATGAGCACATTATCAAATTTCACACTGGAAAAAATGTGCCACTTTTTAAGAACAGGAACTCTGAACTGCTTTCTCACATTAGAACTTTGAAGCAGAGACTTGTCATTAGAGGCCTTTAACAATCAAGATTTAAAAAAAGCCCAACTGCATTCTCGTTCTAGGAGTCTGTGGGATGGCTGTTGAAGTTTCGGGTAAGTCTGAAGAGACTAAATTTCCTACTTTATGTAAATGCTCCAGAAGATGAGCAGAGCTCTACACAAAACTGCAACACACAGGTCAATCACATGAACCGTCTCTAATACTAAGCCAGCAGTAACCCTCTACTTCCCCTTGGTTTGCTTTTACAATCAGCGCAGCATAAGAAACCAGGCATAGAAATGAACGACTTAACATAGAATTTGTATTTTGGCCATTTCAGTCTTAATTCCTCAGCTGATTCCTTTCAACTTTTTGTTACACAGTGTTTGACTTCCATCTCTTTCTAGGACATTCCCTAGAATCAGCTTTTAGCATCTTTGCCCTGGGCCGGGTAAAAGTGCATTTCCAGAAGAAAGCACATGCATCTTGCCTGATTAAGTGGAGGATTCCTGAAAAGAAGACTCCAGGTTCTTTACATTTCCTAGTGGTACAAGAGCAACACATTTTCTAACCATTGCCATCACCCCAAGACAGCACCGACAAGACTAGGTTTACTCAGCACACAAAGTCAGAGACCACTTGCTCCTTTCAGCCCTCTCTAACCCCACAGATGTCAGCTGGAATGGTGTTCAAAGCAGCTGCAGAACCATCAGATCAAATAAACCACATGCAGAAAAGGCTACCAGCAAGGTCACAGCACCCCAAGAAACCTCCCATCCCAGCTGCCTTGCCTGATCCTCACTAGTACTCCTCCAGGTACCACCTGTGCTGTTTGGCAGGCATAGTGGCCCAGGAACCTTGAAAGTAGAGCCCAGAGCTTTGCATGATTTGGGCTGTTTGTAAGACAGAGCAAACAGAGTCCTTGCCAGGCTTTTGAAGAGTTCAGCACAAAGCCAAACAGGGAATAGAAGCCTTGTGCACTCCCATAACCTTAATATGTCACAAAGTTTCTCTGGGCTGCAACTCCTAAGTTCAGATTTGGAGATACAATGTGATAATTTTCTCCCTCAATGTTTCAGCAATGGCCCCTTCTTCCTTATCGCTGACACTCTTAACACCTTATCACCACCCTCTAACTTTATCTATAATCTTTAGAGCATGGGCAGGAATAATACAACTTGCACCTCAAAGGTTAAGCAACAACAACTATTGCAAAATAGCACAGCAACCCCCAAGGGCAGAACACACCAAATGGAAAGATGTGCAGAGGAAGGAGCTTCTTGGACACCAAACGGCTGTAGCTCAGGCTGTGGTGTTACACAGACTCTCCTCCTACTCATAGGAGTGGGTCTGGCCCTGTGATGTTTCATATCCCCTGTCACCACACACTTTCCCGCTATTTTCATGCCTGGAACATCTCCACTTGAAGCGTGAGGCTTCCTTCCTCTCTCAACTGCTTGGCCACTTCCCTCTCAACCCTTTGGATTGTTTCTTTCAAGGATGAAATTCTAACTGACTGTACAACTATAGCAGCATAATACTAACTTTAACAACTAATTCTTTAACTATAGTTTCCCTGATCATTGATGGAAAAAATAAAAGATGAAAACTGCTTTACACTTCCTTCTATTGCTTGTTTTCTCCAAGACAGTCCTTAAGACTGTCTCAAGAGGAGCAATATCTAATGCTATGGAATAGCTGGATAAGAAGAAAAGCCACCTAGGTAAAAGAAGACTTCTGTTGCCTCACTGGGTACTCGTTCATGGGATAACACCTACACAGGAACTCACAGCTTAGGTCTAGTCAGGAAGGGGATTTTCCCCCACCTTCTTATGTCATCAGCAGGTATTTCCTTCTGCAATGCTTCTGCTTCTCCTTACTTCACTGAAATATCAAACCTTGCAGAGGAAATTAAAATACCGGATACACAAGAGAATAAGCCTTCGCTGAAACCAACCAGAACAACCAGCTTTGCTTGTAGGGGTACTGTACCTATGACAGATATTTTAAGGTGACAGCCTTCTGAAATCCCATCATTTTCACCTGCCCAAAATAGATCAGAAACTATTGGGACTTCACAGGATGCCTTTATCCCTATTTCCTACCTAAAAAGGCAATCTTACTTGTATTGCTACACTTGGGAAAAGAAAGGTAGCATGTACATCTGCAGGGAATACTGATTCACCTGTCTACTGAGGGAATGTCTATTTGACAAATAAAACTACATCAATTTATACAAAGAATTTAACTTACTGTGTCAAGTTGAGTCTAGGGTGACTGGGAAGGAGAGAGAGCACTTGAATATGCTACTGCCTTGTACAATGTCTGTGATGGGCCCATGGACAGGTACACAAGTCAGAGAGATGATTTTTTTTGTCATGGTTTAACCCCAGGAGGCAGCTAATCCCCACAGAGCCACTCTGTCCCTCCACCCTGGTAGAAGAAAGAATCATAAGGGTAAAGGTGAGAAAACTTGTGGCTTGAGATAAAGATGGTTTAATCATTTAGGAAATTAAAAAAGAAAAAAAAGAAAGGACACACCACACACAACAAAGAGAGGAAAAACAAGTGATGTAAAAGAAAACAATTGCTCACCACCACCTGACCAATGCCCAGCCAGTCCCTGAGCATCAACAGCCTCAGCCAACCTCCACCCCCAAGTTTTGTCGCTGAGATTGATGTCACTTGGTGGGGGATATCTCTTTCATCACTAGGGTTGTCCCCTCCCTACTTCTCCAGCACCCTCTACTTGCTCACAGGGCAGTGTGAGAAACAGCAAAGCCCCTGACACTATTCAAGCATTGGTCAGCAATGACTGTGTTATCAATACTATTTTCATCCCAAATCTACAACAGCCCCATACAAGTGCCTCTGAAGAAAATTAACTCCACCTCAATCAAAATCAGACCATTTTTTACAGTGTAAGAGAACAAAGTGTGCTCTTTATTTCTACTTGACATAAAAGTCCTAACATTGACATAGCTTTAAAAGCCCATAGGAGACCATAGGCTCCAGCACAGCACTTTTCACTCCCATGGAATTTTTTGTTTTCAAGGACTTTTACAATCCTGCCTCTGCTCTGACTTCCACCTTCCTGGCAATGCCATTACTAATGCACCAGTAAGTGCTCACTAGAGCTACCCTGTGTAGCAAAGATGCTTTACTATATGCAAGAGAATATATAGTATTGAGTGTCATTGTCTGGGCCTGGAACATTTACATTTAGATGAAGACACCCACTTCTTTCCCTCCATCAGCTGTCTTTCCTATATAGAGAGGAACAGACTATCTATTTAATTCCTTTCTGGCAACTCCAGTTTACAGAGAGCTACAGAAAGCTTTGACCAGAGCTATATCCTTTCCACACCTTCTCTCACCTTCATACCAGAGGAAGTGCTCAGATTTACTTTTTCTAAGGTACTTCTGCTCTCTGCTGACTATGTAGAGAGTTTTAGCTCCAAAATTGGACATAAAAGATGGTGTCTTTTTGTGAGTAGCTAAGGAGGCTGACATACGCAAGCAAAATGACAATCTGAAGCCCAGCAATAAACCTAACTAAAAATACACTGATTGAAGTCTACTGATTCTTTTGTAAGAGGAGGAGGAGAACTGTGTGAGAGAGGAGCAAACAAGGGTGTGAATGCAAATCACTGCAAGTGCAGCAAAGATCAGAGTAGCTGGAAGGATTTGTGCATCATTTCCTGCCATGTGCTACACAAACCAAAACAAACTCGAGGATGCAAGATGAAAAAAAGACTACCATGTAATTTTCCACATCTGAAGCAACTGGAAGGATGTCAGGGAGATATTCTGGAATTAAGACAAACCACTGCTGTTTGTGTTAATCAGATGGGCTGTAAGACCACAGCAGCCCCAGTGTGGGAGTGGTGCCTTTTCAGCAGAAGGGCAGGGTACCTTGTATGAGGATGGCAATAGCTTCTGCTGTCTGGACTAGGTGTGAGTCATTTCCCTGTAATGGGACTTTGCCAAGAGATCAAATTCCTCTTCATCAATGGATAGCACCTGAGGCCCTGTAGATGGGCAAATGTCCTGACCCAACACCCTTGTGGGGACCTACCAGCAGGTCTTTGATTTGAAAAGACATCTGTTACACTGGGGACAGAAACAGCTTGGTGCTTGTTTGTACGAGGCAGGTAAGAAGCTTGCCTGGCCTGAGTCTGTGGAAGAGGGGAGCTGCTTGGTCACTCTGCAACAGGTCACATATGCCTCAGTATTCGGCAGCTCTTCCAGCTTGGTCAACTTTGTGTTGATTAGAGGGTCTTATAAGGAAATGAGAGTTCTTGTTCCATCATGTAAAGACAAATTGGGTACAAATGAGGAAAATCTGCTAAAGAAATTCAGCATGGGAAGAATTATCACTATGCAGCTACTATCACAACCCTTGAATTTTGCCTTAAAAGGTAAACTAAGTTCTAAGAAGGCCGGAGGTGGAAGTTCTCAGATCTAAGCCTGGAATTTGAGCCTGGATTAAATCCAGATGTCAGGATCACATCCACTCCCTTGGAAAATTCAGCTCTCAATATAGACAATGGCTTGTGCACGGGGAGGGGGAACTGTTTTTCTGGCTTGCCCTCTCATGACATTGACTGTGTGGGAGAAAATATGTGCAGTCCTGAATTCAGAAGTGGGCAAAAGGGACTAAATATTGCTAATGGTACAGATACATACAGTAATTTTTTACTCTTTTCTGCTGAAGAAAATGCTGTCTTAAATGCATAAAATTCATTAAAGTTCCATGAAAGGAACTAAATGCTGACGGATGTGAGGCGAGATAAAGGCTACAAACCTGTGAATCAAGCTCTCTTTCAAGGAATACTGGGCAAAATATGCTTGAAAGAAGGGGTATGAGAGAGAAGCATTAAAGGTAACTTACACCTGAGCCTATATGGTGAACTGGTAAAATGGAAAGAGATCATCTTCACCAGCAATCCTTCACAGACATCTGCAGAAATCAATGTGACCCTGTTACAGGGGATTTTTTTCCCTCCATTTCAATTTCTATATGGCACTTTCTATGGCTTCTCATCCACTTCCCACATGGCTGGAATGTAACTTTTTTGTCCCTTCTTGCAACTTACTTAGCAAATACTTGGACAAATCATCAGAATGGAATGGGCTTTAGAAAACTAAAACCAGCAGAGGCTCCCAGGGTAGTTGAGAGTCTTCCCTTTCCCTGCCACTGCAACACAAAGACCTTTTGGCCCGCTAAAGCTTCCTCTGCTGAATCTAACTGGCATACAGCATCTCAGGTACCAGTTTCCAAAGACTGTTCCAAAACACAGTGACATCCAAGCTAAACTTGGGTGAGCCAGCTGAGTTCTCACACCAACGCTATCCCCTCAGCTTAAACCTACTTTATTACACGCTACTCTGCCCTTAACATATTCCCAGGCAGCCATTGCTTCTCCCTTGCCCGCTGTAGCTGCCATCTCTCTTCAGACAAGGCAAGCCTACTCTCTCTTACCCCTAGGGCTGCTAATGTGCTGTCCCTTGTCACAGTCTGAAGTCCTCCTTCTGCAGTGTGGCAAACAGCATTTGCATGGCACTTCATGCTACTTTCTCCTGAGCCCTGCAGGATGATGGTAATATGTTTCCACAATTAACATCCTTAAATACCACTTAATTAACCCACTGAAGCCCTAAGAAATTTTAATTAATGGCAGCTTTATTAGTATTTACTTCATCTTCAGCATGTAAACTGTGGCAATATTTCCAAAGGGAGGAAAATAGCAGAGCAGACAAAAGACACACTTTTCCCCCGACCTTTCCTCCACTCTCTTGGTCCCAAAGCTCAGA
Source organism: Forpus xanthops (assembly GCA_032466535.1). Classification (NCBI taxonomy): domain Eukaryota; kingdom Metazoa; phylum Chordata; class Aves; order Psittaciformes; family Psittacidae; genus Forpus; species Forpus xanthops. Next base: position 52,963 of record JASSUY010029098.1, read on the forward strand.
GCTATCTCAGTGTACTGACAAGGACATGTTCCTCCATCAGCATTCCTAGATGAGGGTCAAGTTAATGTCACACCCTTGCTCTTTAGCTCTGCACAATTCCTGTCATGTACAAGGTTAAATAAATTTACCCAAATCAAACTCTGAAGAAGTGTTACTGCAGTGTCCAACTGATAGCACAGATTGTAGAGAAGTCTGACAGGAAAGTTGAGAGTTCTGCTCCACTTGGAGATCTCCTTATCATAGCCAAGGTCGCTTTGTCTCAGCTGCCAACCTTGAATGACGTTTGTATAGAAAGCAGATGCTCCTCAGACTTCAGACTCCACATGCACTTCTGAATACAAACTCAGGAGTTTCAGAATTCTAGCACCAGTGCAAACTGATGTACCTCATCTCTCAATCTTGCAATGTGGTGAAAAGCTAATGTTATCAGGATAAAGCATTATCAGATTTTTGTGGGATGAAACCTGCTGTGGCAGGTGTTGATGCAGATAAGCTCCACAGTCTGTTGCAGTGCAAATAATGCTGGCAGAGTATAACAGCTTTGGTACTTCTTGCCACAAAACATGTATTCCCTCTGTCCTTCTCCAGTTAAGTACCATGGCAAATTAATAGCAGAAGGAGAAGGAAAAAATACTATCAACATACTATAAATCATGTGGGACTTATGTTGTTAAAACTGAGATTAATCTGCACTGGAGTGATCCCTTAGGTTCAAACACATTAACTCTCTCCTTTAAGGACACTTGTCAGGTATCTACATGGTTGAATGTCACAGTGTTTCCTCATTTTTTAAACTAACTGATGTGATACAAAGCTTCAGGGTAGAGAGTCAAATACTGAGTAAGGGGGAGAGGGGACAGCAGTAACCTGAAACACCATGGGTTTTTTTAACTTCAAGTGCTAATTAAATATTATGTAAGTATGTAAATACTTAAGGCATGTAACACTAACTGAAAGCCAGTAGTAAAACTAGGACTTTTCAGGAGCAAACTGAACCAATAATTCGAAGCACTGCCCTGGCGTTATCAAATGAGCAAGACTCTTCCTATCCTAACTGTTCTACAGGCCCAGGGCAAACACCACAGCCTTAATCATTTATCTACGCAACAAACTGAAACTTAGTGGAAGGTATCCCTGCCTGTGACAGGGGGTTGGAACTAGACGATCTTTCAGATACCTTCCAGCCCAAACCAGTCTGTGATTCTGTATCTAGTTTAATGACACCCACAGATAAAAAGCCATTTCTTAATGGTGACTTCAGCATTACATTGCTGGAATAATGAGTTGAATTGTTTAAGATCTAAGCATCAAGACTTCTTAAACAGTGCTGTCTTAAATTCCTAGTAAGCAAGAAGCAAACTGTACTTAAAAAGTCATCTAGCCCTACTAAACCCCAAATCCCACACCCTGCCTTGTAAAGCTCTGTCTACTTTTTCAGGGCATGAGGAGTACATGAGGGCAGAACTCCATCTCGTTTCCTACCTCAGAGCTTAGCAAATCTCTGGAGCTGACAGAAAGTCTGCCATTTGGCTCTGGTTTAAGACCGCCTTCCTCTTGAGTTACTCAGATCTCAAAGTTCACATAAGGCAAACATCATCCTCAAAGTGAGTGATAAAGAAAGGAGGGTCAGGCAAACATTTTGCTAGTGTTCCCCCTGCCTTCCCATAAAAGTTACCTAAAGATGCGCAACATGTAAACACTGACCAACACTTTCAAAGTGCCTTTTGTATCCAAGCTTGAGTTCAGCAGCCAGAGTCCTACATAGGTTTTGTATTTCCCCACTCACTCCACTAGCGAGCACCTTCTAGTAATTACATGTTGTGACTACGTGCAAAACACGAGTCAAGTAAGAGTGAGTTTTAAAAGAGCTCTCCTCAAAATTGTACCTGTTACAAAAAACACTCTTGCCTCAAAGTGCCCAAGCTGGCTTTCCGCTGGCTTAGAGATGTGAGACTGAGGCAGGACTCTGCCAAATCCTGCCTGCTGTGAAATTGTTTTGCAAGCTGAGGAAGAAAAAGCACTGTCATCTTTCTTCTCCTTTCTTTCTACACCTCAGCAGCTAGCATACACTTACAGGAATTAGTATTCCTGCATCTCGGATACCCAGGTTCATAAAGAGCTGCCTCTATCATAACCCACCTACAAATATTCCTTTAAACAAATCAACTTCAATGTTCATTGTAAGCCAGAGGATGCAGGATACAACTTTACCTGCTGCTGTTATTCACACAGTAGTTTTGCTTATCTTCAAAACTCAGGCAATGGCTCCATGCTTCAGAAGTACAGTGGTGAAAGATAAACTGTTAAGCTCATACCAGCTATAGGCAAAGTTCAGGACCCCACCACCACCAGTAAGACTAGCTGCTGCTTTCTGAGGGCCTGGTACAGACTCTACAGAGAGTTAGAGGCTCATGTTTAGGAGAAAAATACATGAGATGTGTTTGAGTAGCACTGGGTTTCCCCACTCAGCTGACACAGCTTTGTTCTTTTCCTACGAACAAGCACATCAGGGGCCCCCAAAACCTACTGCCCTGGAGATAAGGGACTCCAGTGCTTCTGGGAAACAAGTATTTCATTGCCCGAGACAAAGGGGAAACCCAGAGCAGGAAAATTACCGCCTCTTCTTCCCATGTGGGCTATGCCCACCTTGTGGCATATCGCTTCACACCCTGGGCCAGCTGCCCCTGTATTCACAGCAGCTACTCGGACCCCTCTGTACCCTCACAGCACCTCTATTCTCCTCATCTGCCCAGAAGCCACCCACAGCCTCTCCATCTCCTCCCAGCATCCCAGGAGCCACACAAACCTCCTCTACCTCCTCACAGAATCCCAAGAGCTGCTCGAGGTCCCTCTCATCCCCTCACGGCACCCCAAGAAGCCGCCTAAATCCCATCTCCTCGAGGCACCCCAAGAACCGGCCAAAGGTCCCTCTATCTCCTCACGGTGCCCCAAGAACCACCCAAAGCCCCTCTGAAGCCTCACGGCGCCCCAAGAACCACCCAAGGCCCCTCTATCTCCTCACGGCACCCCAAGAACCACCCAAGGCCCCTCTGAAGCCTCACACTGCCCCAAAAGACGCCTAATGCTCCTCTATCTCCTCACGGCTCCCCAGAGCAGCCCAAACGCTCTCTGTCTCCTCAGGGCGCTTAAGAACCGCCCAAACTCTTTCTCCCCCACCCTTCTCCTCCCGACACCCCAAGGATAAAACCTCCGAGCCCACCCCCGACCTACATCCCCCCGCAGTCCCTCATGCGCCTGCGCCGTGAGGTGCCGGGACAGCGCCAATGCGCATGCGCGGCTCCGTCCGGGGCTATATAAGTAGCGGCCGCGCCGGCCGTACCCCGGAGTGCTGACCGGGCTCAGTGCTTCCGTTAGCGATAGCGGCCGGCGGCGGCGCTGACGTCACGTCCGGTGTTCCTTCCAGTGGTGGCGATGGAGGCTGTGGTACGGCGCTGCCCGTTCCTGGCCCGTGTCTCTCAGGCCTTCCTGCAGAAGGCCGGGCCCTCCCTGCTCCTGTACGCACAGCACTGCCCCCGCATGATGGAGGCGACCCCCCGCTCCCTGGCCACGTCCGCCGCCCGCGGGCAGCAGGCGGAGGAGGAGACCCCCGCAGCCCACCGGGGTGAGTATTGGTTGCGGGAGGGGAACCCCTCAGGAAAGGCAGCGGGTCACTGGGTAGGTCATGGTAGCTGTAGCACGGAGCTCCCCAAGGGACACAGTGGTCACCTTTAAGGCAAAATAAATATAGACACTGTGTGTCGTAGAAGGAAGCTTCTGGAATGGGCAGCTTCGGGATAAGAGTTGGTTAATCCTTTAAATGACTGTGGTAATTAAGCATGGACAGAGTATAAATCAGAGACTGGCCCGTTAATATGCCCTGTGATGAGTTGTGGTTAGGGATCTGTGACCTCGGATCACTGAGCTGGGGTATCTCATGCTCGAGCAGCTCTTTATCCCACCCGGTAACATTCTTTGTGGGATTCTTCCTCTAGCACTCGGAAAAAACAGAGGCTTGCAGCAGAGGAAAGACTGGTGGCTGAAAATGGCTGAATTCCTCAAAAGAAGGTCTTCCTTCTGGGAAGGAAAGAGAGAGGATTTTTTCCCCTCAAAGGGTACGGTGCTACATCTAGCATCTTAACTCAGGTGCCCTCAGGTGTTACTGGGATTTTGTGCTTGTATAAATAATATTACTTGCTTGCTTAAGTAGTTCTGAATGGCTTGTACCAAGGTAATTACAAAGGTAATGGGTAAAAAAGCTTAAGTCAGTGTAATAAAATGATGACACTAAAGTGCCTTCCTTTTCCACCCCACCTCAGAGGCCAAAAATGCCAAGCAGGTGGCCCAGCAGAGTGCAGATGGAGCCCAGCCACCCACTGGCCACCCTGCTGCTGGTGCTAGCCAGGGCTCTGCTACAAAATGCCCATTCCTGGCAGCTCAGATGAATCACAAGAACAGTAATGTTTTCTGCAAAGCCAGTCTTGAGCTCCAAGAGGATGTGCAGGACATGCAGATGGACAGGAAAGGTATGTATGCTGTGCACTAAAGCATTGGTTCCTTGAGTGCTTTTTGGTGCCTGACTTCACTCTGGAGTGTGCCAGATCTGACAGTCACCACTTAAATTATGCAGGTAGGATTATGGGAGACTGCAATAAAAAGCTGTTGGAAAGTGTAGGTGTTAATGTCATACCTGCAACATTGTGCAGTGTTTCCCTGGGTGGTTTTGGTGCAGGAGTACCATATGCTGCATTTTGACACACTGGCTCTAAATGTGTGAATCAAACTGTTACTCTTGCACCCAAAGCTCATGGCTTTGAAACTTACAATCTTGGGTTACAGCCTAATAGAAACAGAAGCATTCGCCCAAAGCAGATGCTTAGAACTGAAAGAGAGCTTTATCAGGGTACTGGTATAGACAAAAATACTGTATCCAAAGACAGAAGAAACTGGGTTGAGGTACCAGGCAAGCACCAGCACAGATCCAAACTGGAATGCAAGTAAATGGGTTGGGGTGTTTCGTTTATTGGATCTAAAGGGTGTTGGCTGACTTGCTGTGCTTCAAAGGAACTTCTCACCTGTATCCGTAAAGTCTTGTTATCTGTCTGGAGAAGCTTATTTTACTTTTCTATTTGTTTTCTGTGACATAGCTTTAAAAAAAATCTGGTAACTGAATACTAGGAACAAAAAGGAAGTGGCTGATTAGAACTTTGCCTTTGGTTAGTTGTATACCAACTCTTTCAGATAAATACTGCAGTTATATAAAGTGGTTTTCTGAGTCATGATGAACAGTGTGTTGATTCAACACACGGAGGTCACATCTTGTGTTGTCATTGATCAGCAAAGCTTTCCTTTTGTCTTGTACAATGCAAAATTGTAAGTGAATAAAATAGTTGATCCTAACAGGGGCATGTGGATTCAGGCACATGTTTCCTAAAGAAATTTAAGAGTTAAAGTATTTACTGAACTCCCTTCACTTTGTTTCAAGCTCATTAAGCTCACCAGAACTCACTTTAATGTCTGTAGGTACAGAATTTGCCAAAATACCAACAGCTTCCACGGTGAGGAACACTGAGGCTGAAGGAGAAGAGCAGAGTGGCTTGCTCAAGAAGTTTAAGGATATTGTGCTGAAGCAAAGACCAGAAAGCGTGTCTCATCTGCTGCAGGATAACTTGCCAAAATGTAAGATTGTCCATCAAAACCCCCACAGGCCTGATCTCCTGTGATTATTTCCTGTGTGCTTAAGTCTGTCTTATTTCAGCCATATCCACCTTCCAGTATGATCAGTTCTTTGAGAAAAAGATAGATGAAAAGAAGAAGGATCACACCTACCGAGTGTTCAAAACAGTGAACCGAAAGGCACAGATCTTTCCCATGGCAGATGACTACACTGATTCTTTGATCACCAAGAAAGAGGTGTCTGTCTGGTGCAGCAATGATTACCTGGGGATGAGTCGTCACCCTCGTGTGTGTGGAGCAGTTATGTGAGTAGTGCCATGTTCTTAGAGGTGGTTTCAAGCTATGTTGTCCTGCAGAATAGATTTCTGTACTGTGCTACATTAGCTACTTCAGATTTTATTTGTGGTATAAAATTCAGCTTGCCCTCTTCTCTTGAGCTGGAGTAGGTAACTTGGTAACTAGCTCCAAGGCTGCAGTGTACCTGTTCGTCACAGCTGGAGTGTACCTGCTCCTTGGATTTTCCTTAGAAGCCCCTAAATGTTACCGGATAACCTGGATAGTATACTGCAGTAGTATATCAATCAGTGGAAACTGATTGTATAGCTTATTGGATTGCGAAATTGTGCAGGTTGCTCAAAGAAGCCCAGCAGCTATGTTTTGGAATCTGTTCCTTTTTAGAACAATGCCTCATTACTAGAATGTTTTCAGCAATGATCCTTGATTCATCTGTGTGTCACACAGTAATACTAATGCTTTTCTTTGGGCCTTCTGCAGGGATACACTGAAACAACATGGTGCTGGAGCAGGAGGCACAAGAAATATTTCAGGAACAAGTAAATTTCATGTTGATTTGGAAAAAGAACTTGCTGATCTTCATGGAAAAGATGCAGCACTGTTGTTCTCATCATGCTTTGTAGCCAATGATTCCACTCTCTTCACTCTAGCTAAAATGCTGCCAGGTGAGATCTCAAACTGCACCCCTTATTTACTACAAAACACAACCCTACCCTAAGCAGTTGTGAGTATATTTTAGAAAAGGCTACTCAAAGTGAGGAGTCCTCCTACTTGATGAGCCAAGTATGGGCATTTTAATGCAACATTCAAGTTGTTCAACTTCTGCAGATCGCAATAGCAGGCTATTCAGATTGAGAGCTAGGAACTGCAGGAGGAATTAGACAAAAAGCATAGTCTTCTGCTCTTGCATTTAAATTCTGCCTGAAAGGGAGGCACCAGGAATTTGATGTCCTCACATCTGTGGGTGGGAACCTCTCTAACTTCAGAAGTTAGGAGAGTTAGGTAAAAATATTAAGAGCTTGGAAAAAAACTTCTGTAGTTACTTAAGCTCTAGTTTTAGTTTAAATACCTAAAATAAGCCTTAAATAATATTGTTGCTTCATCATGTTTAGCTTGCTCTCTTTACCAGGAGCATTACTTTCTAGAACATGCTACTGTTGCTGCCTGAACACTCCCCATACGTAAAGCAATGCTAGTAATCAGATAATGCTTTCTATAGTTAAATTGTAACTAGGCTGTTTCCTCAGGCTGTGAGATCTACTCTGATGCTGGAAACCATGCCTCCATGATCCAGGGGATCCGAAACAGCAGGGTGCCAAAACACATATTTCGCCATAATGATGTCAGCCATCTTCGAGAGCTATTGAAGAAATCTGATCCATCTACCCCGAAAATTGTTGCATTTGAAACTGTTCACTCAATGGATGGTAAGTTGACATTCAACCCTTCTTTCCCCTTCCATGGCAGTTAGTACTCAAATCATCTGTATTCTGTGCCTAGAAGTAGATGGTGCTTTAAGGGTTTCCATGAAACCAGTTTTGTGAAATGCCTTGTGTTTGGGGGTACTTCTGGTATTTATCCTAGCTGAGTACAGGGAATCCCAAACTGCATTCACTGCTTTGGCTCCTAGGTGCAGTCTGTCCTCTGGAAGAGCTGTGTGATGTGGCCCATGAGCATGGGGCAATCACTTTTGTGGATGAAGTACATGCTGTGGGGTTGTATGGATCTCGAGGCGGTGGTATAGGAGACCGGGATGGAATCATGCACAAGATGGACATCATCTCTGGAACGCTCGGTATGGCACTTTTACAGCAGCTAAGGCTGCAAAGCTTCTGAGCAGCTGAATTAAGTGGATTAACTCAAAAATGAGCCTGCTCAAATGAACTTGCTAAGGGCTGTTGGGGGCTAGAATTTTTCAAGCCCAAAGGATTTAAGTGTGCTCCACAGTTTGAAAAGCTTGTGTTAAGCTGCTTACACTGCCTTACAGATCAGTTAAGGTAGCATTGTCTCTTTTTACTTATAAGCTAGCAAAAAATCCTCTGGTGGCATGCAACTCAAAAATAAACTCAGGTGAGAATGCTAGTAGTGTATTACTCTATATTTAGTAGTACTTCATTCTTTTATGTGAAATGGAGTGCTCCTAATCTAGAAACCTCAGATGGGAAGTTTGTAAAGAGATTTGGCAGGAACTGAAGCAACTGCCATTATCTGAGTAGAGTGCAGGTTTAGGAGTAAATTTACTGCTGCAAATAGGGAAGTTGTTGAAACAATTTTCAAAACAAAATTTAGTAGCAAATTCAGGGTTTTAAAACCTACAGTCTTGATTTACAGTCC
>JASSUY010029099.1:0-20160 GCA_032466535.1 Forpus xanthops
TGCCGGAGCGGCGGCCGCCCGGGCGCGTCCCCGCGGCGGGGGTGCGGAGGTGCGGGGGGCTTGGGCTGTGCTGCGGTGATGCCCCGCAGCGCAGGGGTAACCGCATGGATGGAGCGGGGACAAAAAGAGCCGGCAAGGAGGAGGCTCCAATGGCAACAGCAGTGCAAGGAGGGTGGTTGTTTGTCGCTGTAAAACTCAGCGCATCCCAAGTGCCTTCCTGTGCCGACACCCACTGTTGCCCTGTCTTCCTGGATTTCCTTCATTCCCATAAAAAAAAACAAAAAAATCAACCAAACCCCAAACCAAACAACCCCACATAGCTGGCTCTGAATCTCTGTGCCATGTTGAATCATGTGGGCATCAGCCATGCTTCTCCCTGACTCACCGATCCCCGTGTGCTGGGGTGAGGGTCAAGACGAGAACAGCAATAAACATCCTGGGAAACCGAGCCTGCATCTCTTGGCATAGCTGGGGACTTTTTTCTTTCATCTTTAAATCTTCCCTTAAGGAGCTGCTCTTATAAATATCCCATCCTTTAGCACCCTCTGAACACGAAAGAGGCTCCCTGTGGGGTCATCTTGGGTTCTGCTCTGCAGCAGCGAATACAGAATAGAGCTGGGAGCAATCCCCCGGATACAAGTAATAGCCCGCTGCCCCAGCAGAGGTGGCAAGGTAAGGTGTGCATCCCTGCTTTGAGAGGGCAGGAGGAATGCTGCTGTCCTTCCCCTTGGCCCCTTGCAGGAGCGGTGAGGCAGATGTGGTGTCTCTGAGATAGGCAGGGGATGCAGAGCAAATGCTGGGTCCTGCCTTTCCTATCAGTCCTTGACCTCTGTGTACCAGCCAGAGCATGGGCATTTAGTCTGCGTGGAGGCTTGTTTGCAGACTCAGAAGGATGGGGGGAGAGGCCTGGGGAGAGAGAGGGGAGTCAAGGAAGGAGCTCTGCAGCGCTGAGGATCTGCTTCTGGCAATTGGCTCAGCCTTGGTCTTCATTAACAACAGCTTAACGAGTTGAAAGGTGGGAAGAGTGGCATTGCTCCTGGTGTTGTCCTGGTGGTGAGGAAGAGAAGGAAAAATCATAATTGATTCGTTTAGGGCAGTGTCTTGCCTGGAATAATAGAAGGGGCTGTAATCTGTTGGTAGCTGGCGTGACCTCCTCACTGCCTGTTGTTAGTGGAAGCCCAGGGTCACTGGCTTTCTGGCTTGCTCAGGGGCCAGTCAGCGGACTATGAAGCATTTTGGGAGGAGACTGCCCATCCTTTCCCAACTTGGTGCTGCAGTGTTGGTGATGACAGAGGCAGGGGATTTGCTGAGCCTCTTACTTATACTCCACCTCGGTTTATAAGGCTAATCGGAGAAGCAAAGTCAAGTAGGGATGGTCATCATGGTGAACTTGTGGGCTCTCGGTGTCTGGCTGAGCTTGGGGGAATGAACCCACAACCTTTTTTGCAATCACTCCTCTGTTATCTTCCTGAGGGCGCTCTGATCCTCCTCCTTCCTCACCCAACCAGCCCCAGGGCTTCTGTCAGTGTACATGTGAGAGCCTGGGCTAAAAAGTAAGTGCTATGGACATTCAGTTCCGGTAGTGCCTGCAGGGTGGAGAAGCCGTGGTGAGGTGCTGCTGGGCTGCATTGGTGGAACATCCTTTACCCAAATGAGTTAATGATTTATGTGATTTAGGGCTTGGCTGTTGTAAATTTTCCTTCCTTTCTATATTTTTTTCCTCCTTTTATTTTTTTTCAGGCTGCCCAAATGTTCCAGACAGGGGACAGGGCTGCAGTGGTTATTTTTGCAGAGCAGGTTGCTGGTGGTGGGATGGATAGGGGAAGAGCATCACGGGGATGCAGGGTGTTTTGTGATGTTGGTTGGAGCTGCAGGTGCCCTTCCTGCAGAAAAGGCAGGTAATAAGTGTCCAAGGCCGTGGGGAGCCCTTCAGATGAGGGATTGAATGGGAGGGGCTGGGGAATTCTCTGTGTGAGCAGCTTGCAGGGTGTGCTGAGCTGTGAGGCTTATGCCCTGCTCTTTGGATAGGGAGGACATTGGGAACATCCCCGGGGAGCCACAAGTCCCCTATATGTATATATGCTAAGAGGGCAGGGTGTGTTCCCCAAAGGTGGGTTGTCAGGCAGTTGCCATACCAGGGCACAGTGCAGCCCAGGGGATCCTGAGCATCCCTGGGTGATCTTGGCACCCCCATGCAGCACCAGCAGTGTCCCAGTCCTCTGCCCATGCTGGGCTGGGGCAGCAGGGTTGGAGTCCAGACTGGCCCCGTGGCCGGACCAGACCTTCTCGCCTTCCTCACTGTGGCTGCCGCTGCAGGGTCACATCCAGACCGGGTTGTTTACACCTCCCCAGTGAGTTGCTGCTGTTTCTGGCCAACATCAAGTGTCAAAAAGGAAATACGGAGGCGGGGGGTGCTAAGGAGGCTCATCTGTATGCGAGTGAGCAGGAGGGCTCTCCCAGGGCACCCCTGGCATCGGGGCGGCTCCCGAAGTTTCCCAGGGAGGGGGGATGATGCATGTGGCTGGAGAGATGCTCGGTGCGGGCTGATACGGGGTGAGCCTCTTGCCTCCCCTGGGGGCAGAGCCCCCCTTTGCCCCCCTTCGGCCCCTCAATTTAGCCACTCACCTAGGGGCACCCATGTGCTGGGAAGCCCTCTGCAGCCGGGTGGAGGTGTGTGTGTGGGGTGCTTCTTGCAGAGTGGAGGCTCCCCCATTGCCTTTGTTCCCTTCAGACCCTCCCCTCGCCTCTGATGTTCCTTTGCGGCAGCTCCCGTGCTTGCCAAAAGAATGCACCGGATGGAGCGAGGGAGCGAGCCGGGCGGGTGTGCGTGTGTGCGCGCTTGTGTGCGCGTGTGTTGCCACTGACTTCATTAAAGCGAGCTGTCCCCGAGCTGCAGAGGCGCGGCAGCCTCCAATTCCGTGCTCCGGCTCCTGCGGGAAGCCGGCGTCGCCGTGCTCGCTCCTGCCCCGGCAGCGAGGGGCTGAGCATCCCTGCCACCGCCGGTGCCTGCCCGGGGGGGCTCTGACCGCTGCCCCGGGGAGCCAGCGGACGGGTGGCCGGGCTCCCGCAGGCTGCTGAAGATGGAGTCGGGAGGAGGGAGTTGGACACTTGGCTCCAACTAGGCTGGACCACGCTGCAACCTGTTTCCCCGGCCTCCGCTGCGCTGGGTGCTGTACCAAATTGCGTCTTCCTTTGCGCCGGGGCGGATGGATGGACTTGGATCCCAGCCCCTTCCCTGCCTGCTCTCAGTCGGCAGGCAGCCCTTGGGCTCGTCTTGCTGGGAGGGGGGGGGGGGTTAAAGGGGGCTGGTTGGGGCTTGCAGGCAGAGCGGTGGGAAGAATGTGTCTGGGTTTAACCCCTTGCTTCGTGGCGGAAGGTGCCTAGGGAGCTAGCCGCTGCGGCCTCGGCCGAGCACGCCGGCCGGCCCCTGCCTCCCTGCCGTCCGCGTGGCCGCTGCAGGGTCCGGAGGCGCTGATCCGGGGCGTGAGCGGCAGCCTCTCTCTACACGCGGGTCCCTGGAGGGATGCGAAAGAGACGGGGCTGAGCATCACCCGGAGAGGAGGAGGGGGCTGTGGTTGGGACTGCGCCCGCAATCCTCCTCCCTCTTCTTCCCCCCCTGCCGCCTCGGTGGTGCTGCTTTGACTCACCTGTGTGTTTTCTTCCAGGATGGCTTGTTTTGGGGAGGCGGTGGCCGGCAGGCTGGGCTCTGGAGATGGGGGCTCCGACCAGAACCGGAGCCGGCAAGGACCTCCTGTCCCTGCGGGAGGCTCCCCAGGAGGCTTCAAGCAAACCAAAGCACAGAGAGCCCGGACTATGGCTCTGTACAACCCCATTCCTGTCCGGCAGAACTGCTTCACTGTCAACAGATCGCTCTTCCTCTTTGGCGAAGAGAACATAGTCAGGAAATATGCCAAGAAGCTCATCGACTGGCCATATCCTTTCTGCGCCCCCCTGCAAGCTCCCCCTTGCTCCCTGGATTTGCCTCAGTGGCTGCCCAGGACACATGTGTGGCACTAGTGGGCAGGTAAGCACCTACCTGGTTCTGCTCTCCTGAGGCATGTGGAGAAGGGTGCCCCGTCCCCCAGGGATGCTGTCCTTGCCCTGTTGCTGCTTTCCCTTCTATGCTCTTTTTGGTGGGGAGCCGAGCCCCTTCTCCCTCAGGGGAAGCCCCCCAGCCTCTCCTCAGGCTTGGATTTGGGAGCTCCTCTTGCTGGCGAGGAGGGGTGCTCCAATCCTGGGTTAACCTTGCATGCTTTAGGATGCTGTATGCGTGTGTGGCTGGGGGAGGGGTTGTGGCCTTCTATGCCTTGATGTCTTCCTGGAGCTTTGCCACCTTACCCTTCCTGGAGCCACCCTATCCATTGGGGATGGACCCAGGGAGCCCATGAATCTCCAGTCCCTGCTGGGTAGTGGCTTTGTTCCTTGCTGCACCTGCCTGTGTTTGTTCTCTTTGCTGCTGATCACACCTGGCAAGGGTACAGCCATCCTTGGCCTGCAGTCCCTGGCCCCCCACGGCAGCTCTCGGAACTGGTTGCGCCTTCCCTGCAGCAGAGGGGAAGATGCTGAAAACCTCTGGCTATGCCCTGCAGCCCCTTGGGGGCTGGCCCAAGGGACTGTGGATTATCCTAGAGACCCTTCCTTCTAGGCCTGGGTCGAGGGTGCGGATCTCCTCCTTTCTTCCCTTGAACCTCCGTCCTTTCATGCACCCCATGTGTGTTTATCTCCTCCCACTCTAACTGTGGGTACCTACAGTCACCCTGGTAAGTGCCCAGCACCACAGCATGCAGTTCCCCATCAGCACTGTGCTCAGTGCCCTGCTGCCCCCTGAGACTCCTCCTTGGTTCCTGTATGGAGGAGCCAAGCCTGAAAACTTCAGTGTGGCTGTGCTTTGGCTTTAGGACACTCTCTGTGCTGTTTTCTGCAGTGGTGATTACATGCAGCTCTTGCCGCTGCTGCTTTCTCTCCCTGTAACTTGTTGGTTAACTTGCTGGCTCCTCTGGCAGGCGCAGGAGAGCTTGCCCTGGTGCCAAGCAGCAATGCTTTGGTGCAACAGGTACCTTAGGGAAGCCATCTGGTGAGGCACGAGGATGCAGGACAGGTCAGTGAGCATCACTGGGAAAGTAGTCCCTTTGCAGCTCTGACACATCAGGTTGAGCCTCTGCCAGGAATGAGCTGGCCCTGGCTGGTGAGGCACAAAGCTCTTGTGCTTGGAAAGGTGACCGGGAGGTGAAGGGGCAGCTTGGGAGGACTGAATTCCCAGTTGTATTCCTAAATCTGCCCCTGCTGGCAGCACCCACTGGGTGGGTGGCTGCAGGAGGTTTGGTGCGGTAGTGAGGATGGGGATGCAGCAGCTCGGCTTGGAGCCTTGTAGGGCAGCGGCCAGGCCAGCCTGCCTGCTTTTCCAGAACATGCCAAATTATTCATGTGCTTTTTCAGCATGGTGTGGGAGGGCCCTCGCCTCTTCGGCTTTCATTTGAAGCAAGAAGGAGCTGGGGTGCTGCCGCTGGCCTGGCACTCCCTGCGTGGGCCGGGGTCCCGTGCTGGCATGATGTCTCATCTCTAGGCAGCCGCTGTCTCCTAGAGACTACAGCTTCACCACCGCACGGTGAAACCTCCCCAGCGTTATTCTTTCCTGGAATTTGCAATGCATGAGGGAGATGGGCTCATTTTATATTTTTTTTCTAGAAGTAGGTGACATATGCCTGTGTGAGCGCTGGGAATGGGTGTGCTCCAGGCGCGGGAGCTGAGCTTCCCTGGCAGTCCCCCGCCTGGCTGCTGTCTCTTTCTAAGAAACTCATCCACCCCAGAGCTCCTCTGCACCACTTGAGTTCATAAGGGCTTAGGGATGGACAAGGTTTTTCGGTAGTGAGTTTGGTGATGTTGGCCAGGTGTGTTGTTCCCATCCTCGTAGTTGTAGCCTGGCATACATAACTGATGCATTTTGGTAGGGCCAGGGAAGATGTGTGAGTATCTCAGCTGCCTGGCCTGGAGCCCATGGCATCGCTCTTGGGTGAGAGGGTGGTTTGAGGAGGAAAGCACTGGATCTTGGACACAGTCTGTGAGAGCTGCTGGACGTAGAAGGGAGATGAGCGCTGTGGGTCAGAGTAGGCACGGCACCAGGGACAGATAAGGGGGCTGGGTTGGAGTGCAGGGAGAAGTGGAGGCTCTTCTTCATCCAGCTCCAGTTGACTAGGTAATAGGGCTAAAAATAACTGGTGATTCAGGCCTGTATATCTGCTGGGTAACCGTATAATTATAACCAGCAGCCTCTGCAGTTTGGCTTCCCAGTGTAAATAGGGATGATGCATGGAAGGAAAGGAGGAGAAATACGAGCAACTGGGAATGGGATGCAGCTCTGTGGGGAGGCGAGTCTGCTGAGTTCCTTGCTGGAAAGTTCAATGCATTACCTCCACTGGAGCTGCGCTTTTTACTGGTCCTGCCCAGAACATGAGGAAGCTGCTGTTCTGGCTGTGGGAGCAACTGCTCTTCTTCAGGAACATAGCCTCATCCTGCCTCTTCTCCTCCCACTGAATGCCAGGCCTTTAGCCCTGATTTCATTTGTTTGGCTGCCTGGAAGCTGCAATTCAGTTAGCACATGAGATGGGCGCAGCTCATCTATATTGCTCCGTTCTTCATCTACTTAATCACATTTGACCTGGATAAAATCCCTCTTCTGCCCCAGATACAACAGATGACATTGTGTGGCTCTGGTTATATCCCCAAGGACAGTTTCCAGCTGCAGGCACACACTGGCCTCTCTACCTGTCCCCCCTGGTTTGGCATGGGAGAGGGATGTCCACCAGTCCTCTGTGGACCTTGCTGTACCCTACAGCAGGGGCTTTCTCCTATCCCAATCCCTTTGAATAACCTATCTTGTACTGGTATGGCCAAGAGGAGCTGGGGTGCCTGCAAATCCCTAGTGTGCATCCCTGACCCAATACACATGGAGCATTTGCTCCATGGGATGCTCACCCATTTGTCCCTGACCTGTTCTGCTCATGACGACGTCCATTTTTACCCAGTCATCTCCGGTGCTGCGAGGGCACTGCCCCTCAGGGACCATGCCAGTGTTATGCCCCACCTGGGCAAGCACCTTCTGCCCCTTTGCTTTTGCCCAGACAAGATTTTGGCTGGTCTCACCTCCCTGCTGGGAGAGCTGTGCCATGTTGTGCCATCCTTGGGTATCTCCCTTCTTGCGCTACCCAAACCAGTCTTTTTTCCTCTAGGGCTGTTCTCTGCGTCCTTCATTCATCAGTTGATAATTTATTTAATTTTTTTGGGGAGGGGCGAGTAGGTGTAATGGAAGGTCCATCTTTTTTGACAGCCGGGTAGAGCGAGGCTGCCTGTCAGATGGTGAATTTAAACAGAGGCAGCTGTTGTCATGGTGACGCCAAGTTGCATCCTGTTGCTGTGGCAACCAAAGTTAAAAAACTGATGTTAAGGCAGGAAAATCACATGATGTAGTTCTTTTTTGTTCAAAAAAAAAAAAAAGGAGAGGAGAGAGGTTTGATTTTGAGTTTTAAGTGTAGGGTGAGGTGGGGGAGAAGGAGACATTTTTCCATGGAGCTATTTGCAGGTGGCAGGCAGGCATCCTGCATCCCTACGGGAACGGCACCAGTGTAGGCAGCTCTGCTCCGACTGTCTTCTCTATGGCACTGCCTTTGGTTTAGCCCCTGATGGACATCAGCCCTATGCATTTTAAAGTTATAAGCAGCAACATCTATGGCTGCAGATAACCAATAGCTGGAATGTGGCTGTGCAATGATATTCAGGCAGGCTGAACATCTTGGCTGGGTGCTCCCTTGAAGTTGTGCAGAGACACAAGCACAACCTCAAGCCTTTATCTGCTGGGGAAGGATCCCTCATGCCATCATGGAGAAGCCAGGGAGATGTTGCAGAGCTAGGGAACCCCAGGGTTAAATTAGGACCACTCATGGTCTTTGCTCCATTTATCATTTTGGGCTCCTCTTAGAAAACAGCATTGGATAAGAGGTGCTCACTTTCTTGCAGGGATCTGGAGCTCAGAGAAGGGGGCATCTGGCCTTCCTAGGGATAGGAATATTGAAGATGTGGGCCTTTCTTCCTGCCAGACCACATCTGTGTGGAGCAGGCATCATTGGTGGTGTTGGGACCAACAAGATGAAGTCCACAGATGTAGGAACTGAGGCTCCTTCTCACTGACACCTGAGGAACAGGGAAAGCCCCTCAGTGCAACAGGTCCTGGGGGGAAGCCTGGGGAGAAGTGGGAAATACAGACTTAAGTTTCTAGGAGATGTTGGAGCTGGGCTGGATGATGCAGGCAGCATGAGGGGTTAAATTGTTCCTGCCCTTCTCCCTGGCCCTCTGAGGTAGGCTTCCCCAGGAACCCTTTTGAAGATGTCCGTGTGGTCTCACTCCTTCAGCTCTTCTGTGCCTTCCTCACCTGTCTGCCCAGGACAAGGGAGAAGGCATGGTCACTGAAATGGGGAGATGGAGGGGGCTCTCTGCAGCTCCCAGCCCATGCCCACATCCGGGGAAGGATTTATGTTGCACTCAGCCTCTTGGGGAGGTTGCATTAATGTGCTATCAACACCATAAATCTATCTTCAGGAGCTGGGCACACTCCTCCAATATAGATGTTCTGGGTGGCCTGGTTTTGGCTCCTAGTTGGCGATAGAGGTGAAGAAGAGGGGATCACAGCTGGAAGCAATGATCCATCGGTGGCTGGACATCTTGCTGCCAGCTCCTGCCAGATGCTCCAAAGAGCTCCAGCTCCAGTCCTGGGGTTATCTGCAGTGCCTGCTCCAGTGGGCTTGGGCCTGGGTATGGGGGAAGGTCCGCATGGCCTGGAGACGCCTTCTCCACCTCAAAGGCACTGGGAGGGAAGCGTGGAGCTGCAGGTGTGGTGTGCACTGGGATTGGCCGAGTTGCTAAGGAAACAAGTCAACGGTGCAGGGGAGAGAGTGTTGGGTAAAGGAGATAAATCAATAAGAAAACCTATTTTTATCAGCTTCCTAATGATCCTCCAGGAGAAGCCAGATGAAGGAGGAGGAGAAGACTGGAGGGAGATGGACTTTCATTACTGGGCTCGCAGGGAAGAGTGCTACTCTGTGTTTCAGGTGGCTGGAAGGTTGTGTAGTTAGACATATAATGAGAGAATAAACAAAGGAGTGACAGAGCATTGTCCAGTGGTCTCCAACCCCAACCTGGGGGGATGCTTGCTTGGCAGAAGTGAAATGTGTAGATAAAATTTCCCCTAGTTCAGCCAGATGTTCCTGCTGTTCCTCGGGGAGGGTTTTCTTACCCTTGGCCTTGCAAAACTTGACGCAGCTGGGGCTACTGGGTTTGTGTCTGTGGGGTTGATGTCTTGCAGCAATTTCCCAGCTCCAGATGTGATAACCCAGGCTCTGGTCTGTGGAAAACTGGGCTACCAGGGCTTGGAGAGTCACTTTTGGCTGTGACCTCCTGCTTAGGTCACTGCTTAGGTAGCAATTCCCTGTTTTCGCTTGGGTTTGATGTTTGCCAAACCATGTATCCCACAGGCTCACAGGAGGTGGAGCGGAGATGTGGTCTCTTGCTGGGGCTGTGACAAATGTGTACTGTCCATGCACTGTCAAGCCAGATGTTAGAACCAGCAAGGAAATGTAAGTGGTCCATTAGAGGTGGTCCTGAGCCCTCCAGCCACTGCCAGGCTGGGCTCTCCCACTGCTGGCTTTGGAGAAACTGTTTTTTTCCCACCTGGGCATTTTCCCTGTGGGACTAGCAGCCACAGGAGGGAGGATGCAGTGGTAGATACCCAGCGTGGTGGGAGGAGCACAGTATGCTTAGCAGGGTAGATGCCCTGATGCTCCCGGATGGACTTGCATTTCAGTTCCCACACTTCTCATCTAGGCAAATGTGCCTGGTGTCTGGGGAGCTGACTGCACCGCCCCACTAACACGCTGTTTTCTTTTAAGCCTGTGCTAATTGCTTGCAGACTTTCAGGAAAATGAAACAAAAAGACCCTAAATAGGTCTAATAAGGCCAGTGTCTTGGGGCCGCAGTCTGGGTATCAGCTGAAGCGTGCGGCTAGAGGTGGGAAGCAGGGAAAGTAGGTGGCTTTTGCAGGAGTTGTGCAATGAAATCCTTGCTTGTGTTAAGAGGTCTGAGCCCACACTGGTGAGCTTTGTAGCAGTCTCTCTTCTGGTTTGCCTCTAAGTTACCAACCATTAATTTCACTGAGTGGCCTTTTAAATGCTTTGGCTGAATCTTTCCTGGCTCTTCCTCCTACTGGGCTAAATAAATCCCAGCTCCTACAGGCTCTCCTTGGCTGCCCCTCCTGGACAGCCCTCTGGGGAACTGCTTTGATGCTCAGCCCCACTTCCACCTTGCCCATGTGCCACAGGATAAACAGGGTCACTGCTGCTGGGGTTGCTGCCACTAGGGTCCCTTCATGGTTTAGTTTCTCACACATGGCCAGCACTGGCTCAGGGCTGCTGGTTTAAAGCATCTTGCTGTAGTCGGTGGCTTCAGTGGACAAAAAGCATGGTTGCAAAAAAAAGAAAATTATCCCTTTTCCCTGAGGTGATGGCATGGGCATTTGGCTCCTCCTGGCCTGAGAGGTGTGAATCTGAAGCTGATGGGTCTGGAGAAAGCCAGTGTGGTGTGAAAGAGCTCACATGGGGTGCTGTTCCCTGTGCCAGCTTGGGATGGTGGGAGCATGAGTGATGTCTTTATGGATCCACCCCAGGTGGGATCACATCCCATTTCCACAGACGTAAGCCTTGGGATGGAGGCAGTTCCATCCTGGGATGTCTGCTGATGCCAGTGATGACAGTAATATAGCTGGGATTTTTTGGCATGGAAGGAGTAGAAAGGGTGTGTGATGCTTGTTGATGAATCTCACCTCATTTTGCTGTTGAGAACAATAGGGCTGTTATTGCAAAGATGTGGTAAAAATGGATGGGAAGTCAGAAAGATGTGTCCATTCTGTTGCTTGGAATTGCTTTGGTTTTAGGGCTTGGCAGTGGACCAGGCAGCAGGAGGGAGCTACATGCCCCCACCTTTCTCCCAGCAGATCCTGTGAATCAAAAGGCAGGAGGAGGCTGAGTTTTGGATACTTTCCTATGCATCAGTCTGCCCTTTACTCTGGACACCCCTTCCCACTTGGGTCCTCAGATGCCACCTCCTGCAGAAGGGTGTGCAAACCCTAGACATGGCTGTAGGATTTAGGAAGCTCGTATGGGTCCAGCCAGATCCTGGTGATAATGTACTGCTAATCCTTGTGGTCTCATGAAGTATACTAACCTGGGATGTCTCCTTAGGGAGTTTCCACCCTGCCTGAATATAAGCTCAGACTCAGTTGTGAATGCTCAGCCTGGTGCTCCACAGCTCCCGAGCACTGCCTGGTCTCACCCTACCACCTGCAGTGTGCTTGGCAAGAGACCTTGATTCCCAGGGCCTGACCACCTTGCCAGTGCTGGGCATGGATTGAGCTGATCCACCTCAGATCCCCAGGACCTGCTAGGGAAGCTCTGTGTTCCCTGACCTGTACACATGATTTCTCCTACAGGGATGCTTTAGAACCAGAGCTGCTGATAGGCTGTGACTTGCCCTCCTCCTCTCCCCCAGAGCTCCATCTCCTGCTTCTTCATGGTGTAACAGAGAAGGCTGGCAACAAGAACGTGGCATGCAGAAACATGCTGACCATGGCCTCTCCACCATGCCATGCCAGGGAGGACTTCCCTGATGCTGTCAGGGACCATGCCAGACCCTTTTCAAGATGAAGCCCTGTCTGGTCAAAGCCTAGATGTCCACCTTCATACTTGTGTCCATCTTCTGGACTCTCAGCACAAGCTGCATCTCTCTTTCAAGAATATTCACAGTCCTGGCAAAAGTTAGTGTCCCATGAACTTGGGAAGAAGGTGATAAGGCTGCTCAAGAAAGGCTCAGTGAGGAATGTCTTGGGGGCTCTCAGTTCTTTTGACACCCCTCTCACTTCCAAACAGCATCAACGGGGGCTTCACCCTCCTGGCTGGGAGTAGCAGGAGGCAAAACCTGGACTCTGTGTATGCATATTCCTGTGGGGAATGCAGTGGTGGTGGCTAATGAGCAGGTGAAATGAAGGGTGCATGGTGGTGGGCTGATGGGCTGGGGAAATCATCTACCTCTTCTTTGCTCCTTAACTCCCCTCCACTCCCTTTGAGTACATGATCCTGGCAACCATCATAGCCAACTGCATTGTGCTAGCCCTTGAGCAGCACCTCCCCGAGGATGACAAGACACCCATGTCACGGAGATTAGTAAGTACCTGTGTCTGTTCCTCTCCACTCTGCGTTGGGGGGTGTGGGGAGTGAGCAGGGTCACCAACCAAGGGGAGTTAACCTGCTCTACTAGCCAATTTCTTCTGGTTTCAGGGTGGTAGGGTGGGAGGTGGTAGGGTGGGAGGTTTCCTCTGGGACCAGATTCTCCAGTGTTCCTGGGGGCTGCTGTCACATACTCCTCTATGGAAAGGATTCAGAAAGGTTTAAGCCCCTAAAAAAGTGGGATAGGGAAGGTGAGCTGGGAAACTTGGGAAGGTCATAGTCACCCTCTTTTTATTTCCAAAGTTGATGCTGGTTTAGGAAAGGTTGTGAAAGCTCCCATGAGAGGATGGGGCTGGGGAAGGTGGGATGGGACGTTGGTTGGGTAAAATTGAAATGGATGATGCTGTGTTTGCCCTGTCTCCATCTCTCACTATGTCACTCTTTTTCCCTCTGGCAGGAGAAGACGGAGCCCTACTTCATCGGTATTTTCTGCTTTGAGGCTGGGATTAAGATTGTGGCCCTGGGGTTTGTTTTCCACAAGGGCTCATACCTGCGCAATGGCTGGAATGTTATGGACTTCATTGTAGTCCTCAGCGGGTGAGTCACGGGTGTGTGCCTGTGGTGGGAGTGGGAAGCTGGGCATAGGCACTCATCCTAGTGGGGATGCAAGCTCCAGGATGTGGTCCAAGGCCTTGGTTGGCAGTTGTTTCTTCATCCCAAAGAGGGAGGGGAGGATGGTTCCCTGTGCTGGATGCTCCTCTGTTGGCTTTGCTGAGGGTAGCTGGTGGAGAGAAATGGTTCCTCATCAGATGAGGAGGAGGGCTGGCTCTGAGGGTGTCGTGTTTAGCTTCCTCAGTTGGTGGCCTGGCATCTGTCACCTTTCTGGGCATGGGGCAAAGTGAGGACAAGGTAGGAGCATGGTTTAATAAGCAACTGGATATAATCTGCGAGAAGTTTTGGTCAAACTTTACATGGTGAGGGCGAAAATATCTTCTCTTCTTGCCTTACCAAGCACTTTCCAGCCTTGGCCTGGTGCTGGGGGTTCGGGAATGAGGTCTGCGTGGGGCCATGTTCCCAGGTGATGCTCACTCAGTGTCCCAGTGTGCAGCAGTGATGCTGGGGGTGCTAGCACACAGCTTCACGGGTGCTGGTTGTGTCACTGGTGGTGTCATTGCCAGGGACGTGGCCCAGATTTGAGTCCTGCTTGCAGTGTGATGGGCTGTGCTGGTGACATAGAAACAAGCAGAGGCATTTGGGCTTGAGTTAGACAGCAGTGGTATTCGCCTTGAGCAGAGGCCTCCCCCAGGGTGACCCTGGACCCCTCACTGTGTGGAGGAGCAGGTGAGTGCCTGCATCCACCTAGGGAACCTGGGAAGGGGTGCTTGGATTGTGGCTGTTTCTTTTTGCATGCCAATGAGCACTTTCAGAGGAGCTAGTTTGCTGCATACAGATGGAGCCTATAGACATCCAAGAACTTCATGAACTTTGGGAGGTACAAAGGAACTGCAGGGATGTCTGGGAAACTGAGGCATAGGACCCAGGCAAGATACCTGGGATCTCTCCCAAGTTGTTTGCTGCACATTCCTGTCTCTTGGATTCTAGGGTGGTGGCACCATGTGAGACGAGACGCCTGTTTCAGTATTTGGAGGCAAAGGGGGATGCTGAGCCTGGTGTTGCCAAGGGTGTAGTGATGGGTGTTGCTTGTCCATAGTGGAAGGGTTCAGGTTGGGACTGTGCTTGAGGGTAGGCTTGAGGAGAACATATCAGGAGCACTTTGATTCCTTTGGCCCATTGCGGGTCTGGATGGGCTTGCTGGGAAGTGGAACCATGTCTGCCTGTGAAGGCAGGATGTCTTGGTGTGCTGATGGTGGGGTGATGCTTCTCAGTGGGTAGCAAACTGGCTGCCTATGGTTGGTGCAACCATCGTACAAGATGTGGCTGGCTCTTCTGCATCTGCAGTGACTGTCAGGGGATGGCTTCTGGGGGCAAGGCAGGTTTGTGGGAGGAGCAACCAGACACAGCTCCCGGGCTGGGCAAAAGTGGTCACATCTCTGGGAACAGCATGGGGTACATGTCACTCATTGTTAACAACAAGAGAGTATGTTCTGGCCTCACTGTGCAGCTGTGGTGCTGGACTGAGTGTAAGGAAAGTGGTTGAGTGATTGGGAAATGCCCATTGGCTGTCTCCTGGCCTGGGCATCCTTTAGAGCCTGGGCCAAGGGGAAGCACTGGGCTGTGAGGGCGGGTTTGCCACAGACTGCTCCCTGCCCTCCCCACAGCTCTGGGTGAGCTGACTGTAACCGAGCTGATGCTGAGTCAGCATTCAGCAATTACTCACTCGTGAAAGCCTCGGCAGCTCCTTTCAGTGCTGGGCCGGGCTGGGCCCTGTGCCAGGGAATCAATTGTCCATGAAGGACTGTTAGCACCGTGCCAGCTGTCCTGCCAGGAGGTGCCCGGGTCCCCTGACACTGCCAGTTACAGGGGCAGCCCTCTGGGGTCTGCTTCACTACTATTCCTTTGCATCCTAATGTTTTGCCAACAGGATGAAACCCTCTCCAAGGAATGCCCAGTTACCTGCTGGCTTTGCACCACAAGTGCTGGTGCCTGCTGGCATGAGCTCACCGGGCTTTTGGGACAAATTCTGTTGTACGATGAGTGAAGTAGACAATCCCTAGAGTATTTGTGGATTGTTTTGGAGAAGATTGGGTCACTGGGGGATCAGCTGGATGAGGGCATAGGCTTCTCTGGGCTGTTTAGTTCTTGCTTTTGCTGTGCGGTGCCGATGGAGCTGCTGTTCTTCAGCGCTTTGGTTGTGGCTCCCTTGCAAGAAACTCTTGTCTGTTTGATCTGCTGAATTATTGGCAAATTTCTTCAGCAAATAATCCTTGGCTGGCAAATGACTTGCAAACAGCTTGTGGGAGAGGGTTTGCATTTGGCGGTTCATGCTGCGTCGGTTGTGTAAGGCGGGCAGTGAAGTCTGAACGGGGGATGTGCGCGGGCGACTGGTGGGTTCAGGATCATCTTTGTGGACTAGAACTTTACATTTGATAAATGTGGGAATGTCTGTACAGGGACTATTGAGCTGGGGAGAATTAAGTGGTTAGGATCTTGTAGTGACTTAGCAAGATGCAGTGGTTGCGGTGGAGGGGATGTTGTGAGCATCTGTGGTATAGGGTAGTGCTCACCTTGGGATGTGCTGACCCATTAGGGATGCTGATGGACCAGAGGATATCTGTGCGAGCAGGACCCACTCCAGGATCCATCCCTAATGGACCCAGAGACACCCAGCATCATGCTTGTTGGGCCTTGTCCCTCCAAGAGTGACAGAGGGATTTTTCCTTTCTGCAGTTATTTTTTATGACATGTCTGATGTGAGAAGTGCTTAATACAGTGGCATCATGGCCCCAGACACTGTGTTGGGGTTTTCACTAGCTGTGGGATATCCTGGGCATGTAAATTAGCCGCATGAGGTGCTACTGCTGTGAGCAGGTTCTCAGACCCTGTGCAGGAATAGATGGCACTGACGTTTGCTTCTTCTGTTAATACAGATTTTTGCATCTTAACGGAAATCAACGCCCACCTAAAGCTCCCTGATGCTAAAGCTTCACTGGGAACTAATAGTCACAATTTGTAAACCTGCTCTGTTTATAAACTGTGGTTTCCAAATCATCATCTCTGCCTGAAAAAACAGCCTGTTCTCCCCCAGCTAAAAACTTTTATCAAAAAGTGTGCGTAAAATACCTTCACTCTTTTTGAGGTAGAGCTAGGGAGGGGAATGTTTCCCCTGGGGCTTGGGGATGCTCACTTTGTCCATGCATGAACCAGAGCTGTCTGGGCCCTGAAGCTGTGCTCATATATGCAGCATGTCCTGGACCAAAAAGGGGGAAGCTGCTCAAAGCAGTCAGAAAGGGCAGTGCGTGCTTGGAGACCTCTTAGCTGGTGGTCCTAAGAGGGTGAGGTTGAAGGATCTTCAGCCATCAGCAGCTAAACCGTCTATCAGCTCCCTGCTCCCCAGGTGCCATTAGTGTAATGAACAGAGAAGGAGGACCCTACAGCAGCCTGCATGTCCTACGCCATATTTGAAGGTGCTTGTAGAAAAATAAGGGTTAAAAACTGCCTCTGCAAGTATCCAGGTGGGAGTGTGCTTCACGCACTCCAATGCCTGAGCATCATAGCACTGAGTTCGCTTTTTTATAGCAGTTGCAGCAGTAATACAATAATATATTATGTGAGAGGTGAAGGGGTGGGGGAACACTTCTCACAATGGGGAAAAATCAAAACGTAAATCAAAAGGCCTTTGTGAAGTTGTGCTCCTCTGAAGTCAGGGAAACAGTCACTGTAAAACCAGTATAAATACACCAGGGTCATTAAAAGGAAGAGCTGGCATCAGGGTTTTTGGAGGGTTTAATAATAGCTGCTACACCTGGATGCCTTTTGTGAAGCCCTTGGGCACTGTGGTTTTCATTAAGGGATTTTGTGGGGTGGAGCGTGGCCAAGGAAAGGCAGGAATGAGTGATCACAGGTGGTGCCTGCTGTGCCCTTAGCAAACGGAGAGCTGACTGGACGGGTACCAGCCTGTGCCAGCAAAGGAAAGCCTGTCTCTCCAAGTCTGGACAGCTGTCCCAGAAACCTACAAACACAAGTGGCAGTCATGAGCCCAGCCTCTCTGTCTGACCTCCCAATGAAATCCTGTGCACACCCATGCCCTGCTGTGGCTGCGGTGAACCAGGAGAGAGGGCTTCCTAGATGGCTGCTTCCCTCCATACTGCAGGGCTGTGATGAGGAGGGCAGGTTCCTTTGTTGTTTGTTGTGGTGCTGGCTGGGTTTTAAGAATACTGTCCTGGAAAGTGCCTTGATGCCCTTTCTGCAATTCTCCTGAGCTCCCCCATTCACAGGCAAAGATGATTTACCCTGTGGCAGTTAGTGCACTACGTGCGACCCAAGTTCNNNGTGGCTTAAGTGGTGGTCTTTTTATCTCATTGGCTCAGAGATGGAGCAGGGGATGCAGTATATGAGTACTCCTTGTGGTATGGGGTGCTGGCCCCCAGCAGTGTGCCTGGCACCCCACGCACGTGCAAGAGCACATACACGTACATGTCACATCTGAGGTTGGAAGAAGCCCTTCTCCCACTGGTGACACCTGTTTTCCTAATTGAGGGAATACAGTGTGCCTCCAGGCAAGGAAGCCTGGGGGAGTGGATATAAGGCTTGGAGAACAAGCGTTAAATCGGAGCACAGGTGGAACATCCTGACGTGATTATTCTGCTGTACCATTACAAGGAGTGTTGTCCAATAGGATAAGCCAGTAAAGAGACTCTAAAACTCCCCAACTCTAAAAGTGGAGCAATGTTTTGATCACACCCAACAACTTTTTTCTTCTTCCCTTCTTTCCCTTTCATAAATGATGCTGGTTTCCAACCTGATGTCTGCCCCATCTCCCCACCTCCTTCCCAGCTCTTTTCTTCCAGGACAATTAGTAAAGTGTTTGGTCTTTCGTTAGGATGAATAATTAATTCCCCGTCTTTGTGAATGATTCATGTGCCATATGCCACAGTGACGGGATGTGCCTGACATTGGCACCTTGTGCAAAGGGCACTGCTGCTTCCCCATCCCAGTGAGGGGATGGGGTGGATGACAAGGGGAAAAGCTTTACCGTGCTGAGAATGGGTGGAGGGGATGACATGGGGAGACCCCTGGGCAGGCAGATCCATGACTCTGTCTTTGAAGAGACAGGCATCCCATCTTGCCCCTGCACGGGATCCAGCTTAATGCTGCTCATGTGCTCGGCCCTGTCATTCCCAGCTCCTCTTCTACAGAGGTTGGTTTCCTGCAGCCGTTCTTTGTTCTGTGGAGTCAGTAAGTCTCTTCCACAGGCTGCTGGTCCCTGGGGGCATTGTCTCCCCTCCCAGGCACCCCTCTGCTCCATGCAGTCCCTAGGGGCTCCTTCTGCACCCCAACATCCTTCCTACAGAGCTCCCGGGCTGGGGTGAAGCACTCAGAATCCCATAGGGGCAGAGCATTGGGCTGAACTACAAAGTCCCTGTGCACCATTACTTTGCACTGCCATAGATCTTGCTCCAGGAGAGGAGTTGTGGAGTAAGAGTCTGGCTTGAGGGAAGAGAAAAGGGGTTATTTTACACCACATCCTTACGTGGGGAAGAGGTGTCACCCAGGCTTGGGTGGGTATCCCTGGGGTCTCAGACTTCTCCTTTGCCATGAGTTCAGGCAGGTCCTGCTGCGGTATGTGGTTGCCAGCACTGTGTTTCTCTTGCAGGACCAGCTTTCCAGCTTCCTGGCAGTGACTTTAGGTTTCCACCAGGTCCTGTATATGCAAAAGCAGTTTCACCAACATCTTTCTCCGCCAAATCCTTTATCCACTGAGAGGTGTCACAGGGGCTAGAGGCAGAAGGGAAGTGCAGTGTTTGGCCAGCTCACAGGGTACAGAGAGGATGCTCCTTCATGCACCAAACCCTGAGGGCTTCTCCTGGAAGAGATAGCCTTGAGGGGTCATTTCATACCCCAGATCAAAGGTTAGTGAGAGCAATTTTTGTCCTTCATCCTCATCACACCTTGCAGGGTGTTGTTGATGCTCAGTTCAGGGCTCTTGAAGCTTGTGGGAAAGATAGGATCAGTGGCTGTACAGTAGTGCAATCCACTTGTGTCATGGCCCTGAAACCTAGAAAGAGCAAGCAAAGATGATGGAGGCTTTGAGGTTGCTCTGAACTCTGCCGAGGGCAGGATTTAGACCTGGTGTCCCTGTCCCTTGGCATCCCCAAAGCAGGACCGCTTCATTCTGCTGGGATGGATGTCCCAATCCCACGGACCCTGCCTTGAGCAGGGTTTGGACCCAAAAGCCTAGAGAACATCCTGCTACTCATGATGCTGTCTGCAGAGAGGAAGGGATTGACTCACCAGCAGAAAAGGGCAAGAATGGGGTAAATTCATCAGGTAACTTACTTTCCATCAGCTGTTTGACCAGTGTATTAATTATGAAGTAGTCTCCCTCGTAAAGTCAGGTGGCAGTGCAAGCCTTCAGGGGCCTTTCCACTTAATTATAAATACTAATTTGCACGTCAGCCAGCCAGCCAGCCAGCCAGCCAGCACCCTCCCTGCCCCAGATTTTGAGCTGAGATTAGTCTGTCTGAGCTGATCTCTCCCTCCCTCCTCCTAGCACCCCTCGGAGCTGCCCTTTGCTGGGATGGTTTGTCTGCATTTGACTCTGCAGCAGTCCCTGATGGCAGTGGCCAAGGGATACAATCAAAGGCTGGTCTGATTATTTGGGGGTTCAGCCTTTGCTGGTGGTTCCTGGTGAGAAGTCCTTTAAAGCATGCCCTGAGCTCTGTGTGTTGCCCCCAGGGGCTGAGGCCTCAGGGTTGCTGGTGCTGCTCCTGATGGAAAGATGAGGACTGGAGGGGGTGCAATGTACAGCCCCTGGCATGGGCAGTGGAGGCACAATGGGTACTGTAGTGTGTGGTAGTGCCCAAATTTGGTGCTTGCTCTGTGCTAGTAAAAGGACTTTGTGTAGGCAGGGTCTTTGAAGGCAGCTCATGGTTTACTCTGCTTAGTCCCATAGAGCAGAGCGTAATTTTAAATGTGATTTATCCCATTTTCTTTCGTCCCCTAGGAAGAGAAATCCATAGGTGCACGTCTTCAGCTGGAGGAGAGGGTGTATACTTTGCTCAGCTGCTGCAAGCTGGAGCAGTGCCTGAGGGTTGAGCACTGCAGCCAACCCAAAGCCTGCAAGTGTGTTTGGCCTGGAGGGAGATCACTCCAGAACCTGTAAATAAATAAAACCATCACCCTGGTGCACACATAGCGCCTTGCGGGGGGGGGGGGGGGGGGGGGGGGGGGGGGGGGGGGGGGGGGGGGGGGGGGGGGGGGGGGGGGGGGGGGGGGG
>JASSUY010029101.1:0-12848 GCA_032466535.1 Forpus xanthops
GCAGCCACAGCTTCTCTGGGCACCCTGTGCCAGCGCTCAGCACCCTCACAGGGAACAGCTTCTGCCTTACCTCCAACCTGAACTTCCCATGTTCCAGTCCCATCACCCCATGTCCTACCACTATGGTCCCCGATGAAGTCCCTCCAGGGCAGCCCATGGGTTCTGGGGGTTGCTGCTGCCTCACCCACAGCCAGCCCAGCGCTGGTTCTTGGTGCTGGTGCAGTGATGGGACCAGCAGTGCTGGTGCTGTGCCAGGTCCCGCGCCGTGGGTGCGCAGCATCGGTGCATGGCAACTCCTAACGTCTCCCTTCTGTTTTGCAGAGTCCCCTGGGCACCGTCAAGGGTAGGTGATCCCCAGCACGGATCCTTGCTCCCGGGTGGTGCTGCCCTGGGTGGTGGGGGGAGCCGGGGCAGCCCCATCCCTATCCCCATCCCCTCCTCTACCATGGGCGCAGGGGTTCAGGGGGGTCTCCCCTCTCCTTTCCAGCCGAGAAGAAGGTCTCCAGCAGCCCCATGAAGGCGGTTGAAGGCACTGACATGATGAAGGCCGGTAGGTGCCCGCTTCCGGGGAGGAACGCTCCTTCCCGGCCGCTTCCCTGCTCCCGTCCCGCGTTGCCCCTCAGCTCTCTGCTGCTCCGCAGCCCCAGCACCGCTCCATGGCTTTCCAAGCCCCAGGCACAGAACATCACTTATTTGCAATCGGAGGGTTTGTTTTCGCTTCCACCCCATGGTTGGTTCACGGTTCAGGGCCCCCCTCACGCCCCATTCCATGTCCCTGCTCCAGTTTCATCCTCGCCTCCCACTCTCTTTGCAGCTTCTTGGTGCATGGGTCACGGAGCAGACCCTGTGCCCATGGCCCCACAGCTGCCGAGGGGGGAGCAGCCAAGCTGGGGGCCATGGGGCCGGATCTGCTGCTGGATGGGGTTTTGGGGGGATGGCTCAGACCAGGCTGTGGCAGAGCGCATCTTAGGGTCATCGGAGCAAAGCACCAGCGGGATGAGGTGACCCCGGTGCCAAGAGCTGAAGGATTGATGCTGAGGATCTCCCATCCCACTGAGGCCATGGGGATGTCACCAAGCATGAGCTTGGTCCTCACCGTCCGGACTGATGGACACAGCACCGCCAGCAGTGGTGCCAAAGGGGGATGCAGAAGCGGAGGTAAGGGGATGCTGGGATGGCAACGGCCCCGCAGGTCCCGGTAGGAACGCTGTGCCTGGGATATCGCACCCGCCTCTGCCATTCACCACTCCTGCTGCCGCCCGCTGCCTCGCTAACGCCGCTGAGCACCGCACCGCACCGCACAGCACCGCGCCAGCTCGCTGCAGGGGCTGGGGAGGGCCAGGGCCGCTGTAACGCGCACTGTGTGCTTTGTGTCCCAGCCATGTACTCGGTGGAGATCACTGTGGAGAAGGACAGAGTGACTGGGGAGACCAAGGTCCTGTCCAGCACCACCCTGCTCCCCCAGAACCACTGTCTGCAGGGGGTCAAAGTGTACGAGGATGAGCTGAAAGGTACGGCCCGGCCTGTAAGGAGCAAAGGGCACAAGGGAACGGCAACCGGAGCATCCCACCGGGCACCGGGGCCGGGAAGTGCCGGGGCTGCTCCTGGGCGCCCTCAAAGCTCCGCAAGGAACACTGATGGGAGAACCACGCGCTGGCCCCAGTCCTGTGCCCCGGTCCCCAGTGTGGGATCCATCCGTGGTGGTGTCAGCCCTGGTTTGTACATCGTGACCCTGCACCGCTGCAGCGCGGAGAAGAGGATCTGCTGAGTCCAAGAGCCAGGGGAACGTGGCACAGGCACTGTGGTGTGCCCAGGCTGCTGCAGGAACAGAGGATGGGCAACAATAGGCACCAGTCCCTGCCTTTGGGGACCTCTGGGAACCCACTCCGAAGGGCCCGGTGCCATGTGAGGGATGACTGCGTCAGTGGCCACGGAGCTGCGGCATGGTACTGGGACACTGGTGGCCGAGTGGTGACCATCTCTCCAAAGGAACCCCTGGTGCTGGCAACCAGAGCCATTCAACACCCTCACTGTGGTCATGGCTGTGCCGGTCCACACCAACCATCACCTGGCTCAGGACCTCGGCTCCAAGGATGCTCCTCGGCACAAGGCAGCGTGCGCTGGTCCCGTCTCATCCATCGCTCCATCCACGCGCTGATCATCGCATGATGTCCCAAGTCAAGTGGAAAACGCGATGAGCCGGAGGGAGGGATGATGCTGCCGTCTGCTGCCTCCAGCAGCCGCGCAGAGCGCCGCGGCCCCTGCGGGACACAGCGGGATGCGGTGGGATGTGGCAGGATGCTGTGGGCCGCTGCCACGTTGGGGTGTTTGGTGGTGGCAGCGGGGATCTGCCGCAGAGCATCCCGCTCCGCACACGGACCTGGCAGCTCCCGAGGAGCCAAAGGAGCGGCTCTTCACGTTGTGCTTTCTCTTTGCCATCCCCATCTGCTGCCGGGCAGGGGCCAAGCGGTGCGGGGGGGTCCTGGACTTGGTGTGAGGGAGGGGAAGGGTTCCAGGAGCGTGTCCAGGTCCGGTCGCACTGCCCTCACGCTCCTTCTCTTGTCCCCGCAGTGGTGCACGCGGTGAGCGCCGAGGATGGGGCTCTGCAGAACGGAGCGCATCCCCTGAGCTCCTCCGAGGTCGAGGAGCTCCTGCACAAAGCAGACGAGGCCGCGATGAGCGAAGGCACCGCGGCCAAGGTGGGTGAGGAGCCCGGCAGCACCGCGGGCAGCCAGAAGGCAACGCCGCGGAGGGAGATCACGGGGCTGCAAACCAAGGCACGAGAGAGCCCTGCGTCCGAGGGGACGGAGCCGAGCCGCGAGCAGCCCGTCACCATGATCTTCATGGGCTACCAGAACGTGGAGGACGAGGACGAGACCAAGAAGGTGCTGGGGCTGGAGGGCACCATCAAAGCCGAGCTGGTGGTGATCGAGGATGCCGAGAGCAAGCCGGAACCGGCGCACAAGGACCACGCACCACCCAACGGCACCGCGCTGGAGCCCGCGGCCATGCAGCCGCTGCGGGAGGAGAGCCCGGGTGGGCAGAACCCGGGCACCAACACCACGGATGCCAAGGAGGCCGAGCAGGACACGGACGTGAAGAAGCAGCGCTGCAAGTGCTGCACGGTGATGTGAGCCCCCGCTGAGCCCCTTCCGCCCCGGCCCCCCGCTCACCAGGCCCGCGCCGGGCTCCTTCCCACTGGATACGGACCCTCCTCCTGCAGCACCAACATGGGATTGCTCCAGCCACAACAGAGACCGCGGTGCTGCTCCCCCTCTCCGCCCAGCACCGTCTGTGGTATTTATTAGAGACCCCCTCATCCTCCTGCCGCCGACACCGGAGCCTTTCCCCCCTCTCACAGGCAACTTCCCACCCGGAGCCGGCCGGGGGATGCTGCTGCTGCATCTGTAGGTGACTCCTGGGTACCGGCGGCCAACACGGAGCCAGCCCCATTCTCTGCACCTCCATCATCCACTTCTCCTGCAGGGAAAGGCCCTGGGCTGTCATCCCCCCTGCCTTGGCTGCCCATGGGTGTCCCTGCTCCATCCTGTATCCTCAGTCCAGGGCTCCCCAAGCCATGAAGCTCTCTGGGATTGAGTGTGGCCAGGCAAGGGAAGGGTGTTGAGGGCAGCATCCCCTCCATGATGCTGGGCACAGCTGGGAGCTCACAGGGGGCCATGGGCCATGTGTGGATCCCACAGGAGACGATGCTCTGTCCCCATGGGTACCCCATGCAGGAGCTCCTCCACAGTGATGCTGTCACCATCCAGGCCCCAAGGCCGGGGCCATTCCTCTATCCTCCATCCTTGCTGGGGCTGAGCGGTGGTGGCCGGTGCCCGTGTCCTCCCAGGGTGACCTGGGAGCTCAACCCCATAGGGGCAGCGATGGGGCAGCAGCTCCGGTTCCTCCTCAAGCCACAGGAGGGGGGTCCCAGCTCCGTGTCCCCCACAGCAGCAGCTTTTAGAGCCACGTTCTGGGGCTCCAGGCGAGCGGGACAGCCCAGTTCACCCCAGGCACCAGGACTGGGAGCTGCTGGGGGTCCAAGGGGGGTGTCCCTGGGGGGCTGTGTCCGTGCTGGGACTGCGCAGCCCTCCCCATGCCCCAGCTCTTCAGCGGGGATTTCACCACCAGCACCAACGTTTCCTCCCCACTGAGACCCGCTGGGGCAGGCGGGGGGCCCCCGGCAGCACCCATGGGTGCTGGACCCATCTCAGGGCGCCTCTGCCCTGCGCTGGGGTGAAGGATGTCTCCAAGAGGGGGTCCCATCTCCCACCAGCCCTGTTCCCGACTGGGCTGGTGGTCCCCATAACCATGCCCTGGGGGACCCCCCCACCCCGGTGCAGCGGGTGCAGAGCATCGGGATCAGCCCATCGGGATGTGGGGGGCAGAGCTGCCACAAATGGGACTCAGACCCCCAAAGCCTTTCGTCCCTCCCACTCCCCTTGTGTGAGCAGTGACCTCTCCCACAACATCCCAATTGCTGCCCCCAGTTACAACCCAGGCTGCAGTTTCCCCCCCACCATGGAATCACTACAGGGATAGGGGAGGCACTGGGGCTGTGTCCCATGGGGAGACGATCCCAAGTCCCCCGGGAGAGGCAGAGCTGGGATGGGTGGGGGGGGCGCTGCTGCCACCTCCGGGGGGACACAGAGAGCGGGCCCCATGGCTCCCGGGGCCTGGCTCCGGGCTGCTCCCCAGTGGGGCCACACATCACCCCCCTGCACCCCCTCGCCCCACCCCGGGTCCCACATTGCCCCTTTGGCCCCTTCCCAACCTCTGCCCCCCCAGCACAGGGAGCGAGATCGGGCCCCACGGGGCCGCGGTGGGGCGCCGGGGCTGAGGACCCCGTCCATGTGTCCCAGCCCCATCCCGCAGCCCCCGCCCGGCTCCGCTGAAGTGCACTTCCCGCATTCCCGTGCTTTTCACTTGTGCCGAAGCCGTTTGAAGTTCTCCCCCCCCCCTTTGCCCCCTTCCCATTGTTTGTAAAACACCCAAACCGAGCAAATAAACTGTGTGAAGAACCAGCATGGAGCCTCTGCCTGGGGAGGGACAGGGAGCATGGGATGGGGATGCTGGGATGAGGATGCTGCAAAGGGGATGAGGATGATGGGGATGGAGATGATGGAGACTGGGATGATGGAGACTGGGATGATGGGGATTGGGATGCTGGGATGAAGATACTGCAAAGGGGATGAGGATGGTGGGGATGGAGATGATGGAGACTGGGATGATGGGGATTGGGATACTGGGATGAAGATACTGCAAAGGGGATGAGGATGCTGGGGACGGTGGTGATGAAGATGGAGATGATGGAGACTGGGATGATGGGGTTTGGGATGCTGGGATGAGGATGCTGCAAAGGGGATGAGGATGCTGGGGATGGTGGTGATGAAGATGGAGATGATGGAGGCTGGAATGATGGGGTTTGGGATGCTGGGATGAGGATGCTGCAAAGGGGATGAGGATGCTGGGGACGGTGGTGATGAAGATGGAGATGATGGAGACTGGGATGATGGGGATTGGGATGTTGGGGATGGGTCCCACCAGCCCCTCACTGTCTGGGCTGTGCCCCCTCTCATCCCTACCCAGAGGGTTCATCATCCTCTCCCCTCTGGCTGTTTCATGGGTGCAAGGGCCCCATACGGAGACACTGGTGCTCCAGCCTCGGCTCCATCAACCACGAACCTCGGCACAGCCAGTGCCAGCCCAGCAGGAGGGCAGGACATGGGGATCCCCCCTGCTCCCCACATTCATTCCCCCACATCAGCACTGGAACCAACCAGCGTGGAGCAGAGCAGGAGCTGCCAGAGGAGCGGGGAAGAAGAGGTGGGTAGGAACTGGGATGCTGGGAGGATGCAGGCGCGATGCTGATGGGTGCCCAGGTTAAGGGGATGTGGCAGCCCGGATTCCTGCTGACCCAAGGGGCAGCACCGGGGCCAGGACCCTCCGCTCCCATCATCACTGCAGTCTCTGCCCACCGCAGGTCCTGGTTGTGCCTGGAGCCACGATGCCAGGGCTGGCTGCAGGGCAGTGGGGCCTGGCTATGCCCGGTGCCAGCACCGGAGCTGAGCGCACGCCCTGCCGGGGTGTGGTGTGCTCCTGCTCCCCACATCACCCATGGACTTTGTCTCAGCCCCATGGTAAAAGCTCCTGTGTCCTGCCCGGAAGCACAGAGCTGCTTGGCAGCCGCACCAGAGCCACCGGTGCCGGGGCACAGCGCAGAGCACCCCAAGCGTGGCCAGGGCACCCAGCACCGGGCAGGGGGTAAGTTGGACCTGCTGCAGGCTGACACCAACACAGTGCTGCAGCCACTGCAGGGAGCAGTGGGGTCACGGGGGCTTTCCGGTGGGGAGCAGAGCTGTTGTGGTGGGGCAGAGAGGATGAGATCCTCATCCTGAGGCATCCGTGCCCACAGCAGCGGGTTGGAACCGGATGACTTTAAGGTCCTATCCAACCCAAACCGTGCTTTAATTCTATGATCTCCCACCTGCAACACAGGCACAGTGAAGGGCTGAGCATCCTGGCACAGCATCAGCCATGACACCCTGGGCCTGGAAGGAAGGAGGGTGGATTTGGGTGCTGGTACCACAATACCAAGGTCCAGCAGGCCCTAAGGACATCACAACCACCACAGTCCTGCCCTTGTTTTCCAGAGCAGGCAATGGGGTTTATCCCTCCTGCAAAGGGGCTGGAGGGGAGCAAGGCCTTATCAGGAGAGGCCCCATGGTGTAAACAGAGGAATGCAGGCGCTGCTGCCTCCACCTTCACGCAGACCCCTCGGTGCTGCAGCGGTGCTGCTGCATCGGCGCACGGATGCTCCGGTACCTCGGTACCCCATGGCTGTGGCATCACCGGCGCATTGGTGCTGGGGGCCATGCGCAGCCCTCCCGGCGTGGGAGACACCCGCGGCAGTGCTGGGAAAGGGGCATTGAACCGCAGCCAGAGCCGAGCCCGGCGCGGTTCCTGGAACTCCCCACTCGGGCTCGGGCTGTGCTTATCAAAGAGCCGCAGCCCCACGGCCCCCACGCCCCACCACCGCCCGCCCCACCGCTGCCCCACACACACGGAGCGGCCGCCCCGGGGTGGGGACCCCCGGTACGACGGCTCCGGTGCAGTAAGTGCAGAGGGTCGGGGTGTGGGGGGGACGGCGGCACCTCCGGGGGGGCCATCCCCGTACTGCAGGAGGGCTCCATCCGCGGGCGGAGGGGAGGCCGCACGGTCGTTGTCGCACGTCGGGGGGTGTTTGCAGTGGGGCCCGGTGCGCTGTGGGGTGGGGGTGCTCCCGGGGTGTCTCCTCATTGGGGTGCGCGGGTGAGGCTGAGAGTGCTCCAGGGTCAGCATCTCCCCATGATGAAGCCGGGACCCCTACGCAGCCGGATGGGTTTGGGTGGTACTGTGGGAGGGGCTGTGCCCGCGGGGCCATCCGGGAGCCCCGATAACAGTCCTGCTCCCCTCCTGGGGGGAGTCCTCGTCCCTCTGACCCCTCCAACAGCGCCAAGAGGTGTGGGCAGGACAGGTTTCGCTCCTCAGGTCCTCAGGGGCTGTAAAGGAGCAGTAATGAGTCACTGGGAGGAAGAGGAGGAGGTTACGGGAATTCAGATGGGCAGAACCAAGGATCAGCTCGAGGATGAGTCACCCATTGACCCGGCATCACCCCGGGCTGCCCCAGTGCCCCGGGTGCTCCCACCCCAGGGAAGGCTTAAATGGCTGTGGGAGGAAGGGGAAGGGCAGCAGGGGTGTGTGGAAGGAGCTGCGTCCACAGGGTCCCTGCAGGGAAGGACACGCATCCAGAGCACACTGCATGGGATGCCTCGGGATGCTGCAGCACCCACATCCGCCTGCCTCGGCACAGATGCGCTGCTGGGCACAGGATGGCACGGGGGTGGGAATGGTGTTTACAATATGGGGAGAGCCACGGTCACACAGGGAGCCGCCTGTGTTGCCCATCCCTCCCATGGCACCCATCAGGCTCCAGCCAGGGTAGCACAGGAGGATCAACCCCAAGGTCAGGGCAGTTTCCTTTTGCTTTGTGTGATACAGGGGTTAAAGTCCCCTGCTTTTTATGAGCCAGGAAACCACGTTTATGGCCCCCTCTGTTTCAATAGCAGGGCAATCTGCAGCCTCCTTCCACTAAATGCGTAAGGAGGAATTCCAGGCAGAGGTGGATCCAGTGCCACCACCTCTCCCTGCCATGAGCTGATGCTCCCAGTGCTGTCGGTGGTCCCTGAGTGGTGAGGTGCGAGGGTGGGATGAGGTGCTGGAGCAGGCAGGTGTCACCCAAAGCCCTCCATCCCTCCTCAGTGGTGTGGGCAATTGGTTTGGTTTCACTCCCGTAGGACACAGCCAAGCTGGGGATGGAGGCAGGAAGGGGATGTTGGCTGTGGGGCAGCTCCCACTGGGAAGGGTGCTTTGTGCTCTGGATGCTTCTGCCCAAGACTCAGTGTTTCTGTAGGGAGCAAACAAAGCTGGGATGTGGCTGGTTCATGTCCTGAGAGCAGGACCCCAATCACTGCTTAACGCTCTCTCCTCCTTCTTGCAGAGCCTGGAGCCTGAGCAGCGGCCCCGGCCGAGAGCGAGGTTGGCAGAGGTTTGGATGCTGACTCTTCCCAGGAGATGGACAGAGTCACCCGGCACTTGGTGTTCCAGCTCCCGCAGACCTCGCACAAGCACGACCACAGTGATGCTGGCCCGGCCGGCTCCTTGGCAGAGCAAAGGGCCGATAGCGATGATGATGTGTTCGGTAGCCAGAGGGTGGAGAACGGATACGGCTGGAAAACAATGTCAAAGTCACCCTCGTATCTCCTGCATGGTGGAAGAGATGTGTGGACCCCATCGCCAGACAGGGAGTCCAAGCTGGAGGTGGTGAGGTCGGGGAGCCTCTACGACCTCAGGGCTTACAGAGGGGAGAGGAAACCCTCGAGGCTTTATGAAGAGGATGAGCAGGAGCAGTGCAGGGTCCCTCCACCAAACATCTCCCCGGAGAAAGCCAGGGAGCTGGAGGACCAGAGGAGAGAGGTCATCCGGAGCCAGGTGATGAGGAAGAGCTCCACCATGGCCGAGAGGTGGAGCTCCATGGATGAGCTGAGCTCCATAAACCAGGGTGAAGGCAGGCACAAGGGCAGCATTGCCACCAGCTTTGCCATTTGCTTTGACAAAGCTTCCCCGGGGAGGGCAGCGACGCCGGTTGACGCTGAGAACATTGACACGGAGCAGATCAACTTCTCCGCTGCTCGGCAGCAGTTCCTGATGTTGGAGAAGAACAACCCAGGCTCTTTTTTCAGCCCAGAGCAACAGAGCATGTCTCCAAAGCCAGAGTCCATCACGAAAGTCTCCAGGCAGGAGTGGCACAGTCCTGAGATGGCCACAAAAGCTGCAAGAGGTTATGGTAATACCGATGGATCCAGTCAAAGCGGGACGGACAAGAGCGTGTACCAGGTTTATAGTGCGTCCTACAAGACACCTGTGAAGGAGGAGGTTTATGCTCCCAGAAAGGCTGATGCTGGAAGGTCATATCCCACCAGGAGAACGTCCGGATTCACCAAAGCATCTTCCAGAGAAGACCTGGACTCCAGCCTGGGTGAGATGTACAACAAAGCCAACACAGGC
Organism: Forpus xanthops; assembly: GCA_032466535.1. Lineage (NCBI taxonomy): Eukaryota > Metazoa > Chordata > Aves > Psittaciformes > Psittacidae > Forpus > Forpus xanthops. The sequence goes on from JASSUY010029101.1 coordinate 9,607, forward strand.
TATGGCAGTGACAGAACCACATCCGAGATCTTCAATGGCCTCGTGGAGCTGAGGGATAGCAGCAACAGCTTGGACAAGGAGACGAAGATCAGCAACGAGACACCTATCGAGAGGGAGATCCGCATGGGGATGGAGAGGGAGGAGAACCTCTGGAAGGAGAGGGGGATCCAGCGGCTGACCTCCAGCAGTGAGCTAGTGGAGATCCAGACCAAGCCGCTCCTCTCCATGCACACCTCCCCAGCCCCAGGCAGGAAAGGGAAGGACAAAGGCCGTGCTTCCCTTTATGTCCAGAGGGAAATCGAGCAGGAAACCAAGCGCGAGGAAGACCTGAAGAGGCAGGGGAGGCTGCTGGGCACCTATGACAGGGGCACGCAGCAGGAGCTGAATGAGCGCAGGAGGGTGTTCGAGCAGGAGGAAGCCCCCGTGCCGAAGCCCATTCCCTCGAGGAGCTGGGTTCAGGAGCAGCCCACGGGCCCCACAGAAGATCCCAGGGGAGGGAGAAGCTTTCCCGGCTCCACAGGGAGCATCACACACTTCCAGGCCTCCAGCACCAGTGAAAAGAGCTGGGAGCAACCCGTGCTGTCCCAGCACGTTTCCGCCAGCACCAGCAAATGGGGGCGTGAGGATTCCCAGGGAGGAAGGCTCCCCGGCTCCACCCCGAGCCCCGCCAGCACCGCTGTCCTGCCCAGGGAATACTTCTCCTTGTCCTTCTGGAAGCCCAAGGTCTCCTTTGTGGACGACATGGGGACGCAGAGCCCGCTCAGGAGGGAGGACGGCCGGGATGAGCAGTACAAGCTGAGGACCTGGAAGCCCCAGACGTCAGCGCTGATCGAGGAGGAGATCCGGAGCGATTTGCAGAGGGAAGAGGAGCTGCAGGAGCAGCGGCGGCGGCTGCAGATGATAGATGGTTACTCCCAGGATGGCTCCCGTTCACGGCACAGCTCCGGTAAGGGAAGAAGAAGAGCTGGGATGGAGGAGGGATCAGGCCCGCAGGTATCGCTCCTGCCCTCCCAGTCCTTGCTGCTCTGGGTCTCAGTGGGAGCATCCAATGGGGCAAGAGTGACACCGGGGGGTGCCCATCCCAAGGGATCTTCCCATGGAGGAAGCCCTTATGGCCGGTATCCACACCCTGTGTGAAATGCCCCATGGCCAGAGGCGATCAAGGCTCTACCTACAAGTGAGAGTGGCCACAGCAGGCACCAAGGGTGGGAGCAAGCCCTGGCTGGCACTCATACACAGGGCCCAGCCGTGACCAAACATGGAGCTGCTGAGGAGGCCATGAGGGGCAGGAGCTTTGCTTCTGCAGCCCCTGGAGCACCCCTGGTGTCCCTCACCCCCGATGGCTCTTTCTCTTGAAGCTGCCTCAGGTGCCAGCGGCAGCCACTCGGTGTCCGGGTCTCCCATCTCCACTCCCACCTCGCATCAGGGGGGGATCCTGGGGCTGGTGTCGTCCTTCACCCCGTTGAGAGTGGCCGGTCCAGCCCCGAGCAGCACCGAGACCCTCGGCCCCGACTCGGTCCAGTCCAGCCCTTTCGAGGAGAGGAGGAAGAGGGTGAAGGAGGATGGAAAGGTGAAGGCAGCTGCCGTCAGGGGGTGGAGCCCAGGAGGAGGCTGGTGGCACCAGGGGCTGGAGGTGGCCGTGCTCTGCTCCCAGCCGGAGGCCTGGCAGTGGTGGCTGTATCCAGCTGCCTTGGGATAGTTCCACATGAGGCTGCCATTCACTGAACCTCTTTCTCCTCTTTTCACAGTACGCAGGTATTGAACCCATTGACAAGGTCAACACGGAGGTAAAGCCCTTTACACACTCAAGGGTTCTGTGTGTGCTGGGATGAAGGGATGGGACAAGGGGCAATGGCTTTAACCTGCCAGAGGGGAGACTGAGATGAGCTCTTGGGCAGAAGCTGTTCCCTGTGAGGGTGCTGAGGCGCTGGCACAGGGTGCTCAGAGAAGCTGTGGCTGCCCCATCCCTCCAGTATTCAATCCAGGTTGAACACAGGGCCTTGGAGCAAGCTGCTCTATGGAAGGTGTCCCTGCCCATGGCAGGGGCTGGTGCTGGAGGAGTTTTAAGGTTCCCTCCAACACAAACCATTCCATCTATTCTATGATCCCCACTGGGCTCCCCTTGCTTCAAGGTCTCGGAGCGGGATGGGATGGACATGGGTTTCAGTCCTGCAGGGCTGCAGGTGGGCACCGTGTGGGGCAGAACGCACCCAGAGAGAGGGGTGTCCTGGCTGGTTGTGAAGTCAAGGCAAGGTTCCCACAACTGAGGCCGTGTCCCCGCTCCTGCAGGTTGTGGAGAGCACCCGAGTGACTCGCCACAAGAGCACCATGGCCCAGCGCTGGGAGGCCGGGCAGTATGTGCGGGATGAGGACTGAGGTGACAGCGGCACCGGGGCCACCGGATTCACCGTGTGCTGTCCAGTTCGGGATCCACCAGCATATGATCCCCCCGACCAGTCCAGCTCCTGGTTATCCTGAGAATCAGGGACTTGTACACTGCAAATCGCATTGTTTTTAATGTCACTGTTGATCCTTCCAATGCTCTTTTTTTCCCCATCCAGTTGAGATAATCCTGTTCTTTTTTTCTTAAGAAGGGAAAACCTGGATCACTCTCCGTATAATCACTCTGCCAGGACACAGCCGGATGAAATCAGACAATCACTGAGCTCCTTTCTCCTTGGAAGTGCTGTTTCTGGCTTATCAAAAAGTGATTTTATTTCTCAGAGGTTTGGGAGGTTGACGTTCTGGGCCAGGAATGCTCCTTTGGGACACGGAACGGCATCGGGCCGGGAATCACCCTTTAGCGCTTAACGCCCGTGACAGCAGGGCTGCAGCGGTGGAACCACACACCCAGCGATCGTCCCCATGCGCTTGCTCGGCCCCTTCCCGGTCGGGTAAGGCCTCTCCATGGGCTCGCAGCAGCGCCCGGGGGTCCTGCGGCCGCCGTTCCGGGAGCGGCGGGGTCCGCCCGCTGCCGCCAGGGGGCTCCCGGAGAGCGAGAGCCCCGGGCCCCGGTGCGGGCACGGCGGGGCACGGCTCCTGCAGCTCCATCCTGCATCCTGCTCCTGCAGCTCCATCCTGCATCCTCCTCCTGCAGCTCCATCCTGCATCCTCCTCCTGCTCCTGCAGCACCATCCTGCTCCTGCAGCACCATCCTGCATCCTCCTCCTGCAGCTCCATCCTGCATCCTCCTCCTGCAGCTCCATCCTGCATCCTCCTCCTGCTCCTGCAGCACCATCCTG